>CAUOFW020005238.1:0-27904 GCA_963454935.2 Ilex paraguariensis
TGTTTTTTTTGTCTTCCTCAAACTAAACATGTCAACCTGTTTGTTAAGATTAGTTGAAGCAAATGTTCCTGATATCTTACATTGGGACAAATATAAATGGAAAAACCGATGATAAGTTTCACAAAACAAAAAGACTCGTCTTTACAGCACGAGTTATTTCGATATGTTGAGTTTGTGAATATGACTCTGTAGTCAGTTACACTTTTTAATCTTTATTTGCAACTAATTGTGAAAGCAATATGCTGAGAAAACCATTCTAAGTTAAGAAGCGCAAAGTTTATTTTTGTTATTAAGAGATGTTGACAAGCACAATAGTTTTAAAGCACAATACCAGATCAACTGATTCGTTGATAATAGCATCGAGGGCAATTGACCTCTTTGCCATTTTTGGATATCCTTCGCCTTCAACTCTTCACCAAGCAAGCTTTCTGTAAGGAATTGCAATTACAATGCCCAGAAACTAGGCTCACACATATATTAGTTGATTGTTCTACAACTTTTAAACAAAAAAAAAAAAAAAACTACATCTCCTGATATATGGAACTTAAGAGTATACTTAAGTTGATAATATATAATATAAAATTAAGCAGGCTTCAATAAGCCCATTCCACGGTCTCAAATAAACTCATTCAATGGCAACCAACATTCCTTTCAAAACCATTCACATTGTACTGTGCCTTTAGACACAAGTTACCCTAGTAAATTAATAAACACACACACACATTGTTTAGCAATGTTTATAAACTTTGTAAAATTTTATTTAAAGGAAATTCTATAAAAACCAAGATTGGTTTATCATATTTCTATTTCTAAATCACACAAATTGATTGTTTGCCATTTTTCTTTTTAAAAAATCAATATAAGAAATATGCTGTCCTCCACAAAGCTGATAACAAATTCTCACTTTCAAAGTCCCCCCCCTCCCCTCCCCAACAAAAAAACCTAATACAGTTATTATAAATTTGAAACCATAGAACTAATTAATTTCCAATCAAGAGAGCCAAAATCTTATCAGATCCCCAAAATTATAGGAACTGCAATGATGACATAAACTGATTTACTTACAAACCAAAACAGGCAAAATCTTACCAGACCCCAAAAAAATATAAGAATTGCACTAAGGGCATTCTAAACAGATCTTGATCCAAGAAAAGAAAGCAAAGCTCGCAAGTACCCCAACAATGGAACCTCTGGAACTTCGCCAAACCCTTCTATACGGCGAAGAATAAAAAAGAGGGATCGAGAGAGATCTTGATCCAAGAAAAGAAAGTAAAAGATTGCACTAATGACATTCTACAATCACTAATCTAACGAACAGATCTTGGTCCAAGAAACGAAAGTAAACAAAACCCCGACCAACCCTTTACCTGAGAAAGTAAAGAAAAACTCAATTCTTCGACACAAAAACACTTTGAAACTATGTAGCAAAGGTCGCAGGTACTCCAACAATGGAACCTCTGAAACTTCGCCAAACCCTTCGATTTGGGGAAGAAAAAGGGGATAGCGAGAGAGAGAGAGACCAATGATGGCGAGGAAGAAGAGAGAGAGAGAGAATAAATAGAGAGAGCAACAGAGGGGGTTTGGCCATGGTGAATGAGGACTGAGGAGGCTCCATATGGAGTTGCCGGCCATTACTGATTCGATACTAACACTGTTTTTTTTTGAATGTTTGTTACTTGCCGCCATTGACGAGACCCTTTGGTTCAAACGAACCCTTCCGGAAAGGATCCAACGAATCCTTGTTTTGCCTAAACGTATCTAATATTTGGACACACGTTTATATAGAGAAAATCCCATTTTACCCTGAAAGATACAAAAAATTTTAATTTATCCAACAAATGATTACTTTTTTTATATTGTCCCCTCAAAGAAATAAAAAAGTTACAATGTGGTTCCAAAATATTTTTAGATCACATTACAACATTTTTATTTTTTTAAAGGGATAATATAAAAAAATTAATCATTCAAGGGACAAACTAAAATTTTTTGTATCTATAAATCAAAATTTCGAAACTGCCCTTCAACTTTGGTGACTACTACGACAGCTTCACAACCCAAAATCTTAGGAAAAATTCTATTTTGTCCCTTAAAAAGGTACAAAAAAATTTAGTTTATCCCCCAAATGATTATTTTTTCTATGTTGTCCCCTCAAAGAAATAAAAAAGTTACAATGTGATTTATCGTCTTATTTCTGTTTAGTCTTTCATCTGTTTTGTGCCAAAATCAACTAATTAGAAATCACAAAACAGACTAACAATCAAACGCAAATAAGACGATAGATCACATTGTAACGTTTTTATGTATGTGAGGAAAAAATGTAAAAAAATTAATCATTCGGAAGATAAATTAAAATTTTTTATATCTTTCAGGGACAAAATAATATTTATCCAAAAAACATAAAGTATTAGATCGATAAGAGAACTATCCAAGATCTTATAACTTGATATGGCACTCCATGTACCATTCTCTTACCGGAAGTGGCAATGACTTTATTGCATTCGGCGTTAGCATTAGAGTGGGGCCTCACTAGCCCGACACTATCTCGACCTTAGTATCCCAACAAGGTGTCTACACACGACTAATAGAGTTGTGACTCTGAGTCTTATTTTGATACCATTTATTATAGTCTTACAATTCTAAAACCTAAGTGGAGAATAGTTCGAAATTTTATGACTTTATATAACAATCTATGTGACATTCTTTCTCGCCCTACGATGTGATGCCTTCATTACATTCAACAACACCATTAGAGTGGGAGCCCCACTTGACCCGAGCCTACCTCAACCCTGGTATCCCCAATAAAGAGCCCACATGACTAATGTAGTTGTGATTCACTGAATCTTGCTTTAATATTATTTGTAGCGGTCTCATAACTCGAAAACTTAAGATGTGACACTATGGTGTTGGTTAGAAGGGTAATATAGTCATTTCAAAGGGTAATGAGTTGTTTTTCTTTATTCTAACTATAATCTTTTTAATTTTTCAAGCAAACATGTTGATAACAAAGACTACAATTGTAAATTAATCTTGACCACAATGTAGTTTCTTTCTGTCTTTTTTTAGGACCGAGTCTTGAAAATATACTTGTCTAGGGTCCACATGAAAAATTTGTGACTCGTCAGCTCCGGCAAAATGTGCTTATTACAAAAACTTTGTCATTAACTTTTGGGTTCAGGGGTAGACATATTATAAATAGTTTGGTTCAACACGACTTATATACAATACATAAATGTCAAGAAGAAAACTTGAACATGAACTAAACTGTATATAATTATGAACGAGTCAGTATAATTTAAGTGAATTTTAATACGACACAAGTTAGAAACAATATAAACCTAACGACTTGCATAGACAGTCCAATATTTAACTTTATATAGGCCTCACAATAATGAACGTTTTCATGCACCAAGCTACTATGTGTTTACCTAGAAGAAATAGGAAATCCATCCCTTTTTTTTGTTGGTTCAACGAATAAGGGTGTCTGAGTCAATTTATGCGCACTCCAATTAATTTCTTCCCCTGTCCAGTCAAATATAGACTATATACATCGAGACTATGGTATTCATAAGGAATAAATTCTTCATGACCTAACTCAAAGAATTGCAAATTTTCGAAATCAAAATGTCTAAGTTTACAATTCATTCATGTTAAATCTATATAGTCTATGGATATTGTGCTTTATTCTAATTGGCATCATAACCATTCCAAAGTCCATAAAGCAGATTATTCAATGGCCACACAGCAATTATACGAGTTCTATTCAATTTAGAATTATCTCATGTCATGCAACCTATAGAGAGAGAGAATTTCGGGTTTTTGATTTAGAGACTTCTAATACATAAACTCAACATGGTCAACCTTATTTTTTCATTAGAATTTTATTGGTGCACTTATATTTAAGTTTCATGTTGCGTGTGTGTGCTCGAATTTGTATTTAAAGTTATGAATTTTCAAATGAGTTACATAACAAACGTCCTTTTTTTTCTCAATTGAGACTTGAGTCGTGTTATGGGGTTGTAGTACAATGTATTTGAGAGCTTGGAAGCCATGGTCGAGGTGTGTGTGTGTGTGTGGTAAAAAAACCCACTAGGATTTAAAAACTTAAAAATTAAAACTTTAAAAAACTTGTTAAAGCTTCAAAAAGCAGGTTAGATCTAACTAATTTAGGGTTAAAGAGTTACAAAATGACCTTATATTTGAAAAAACAAATCGTTTGGTAGGTCAAAAATGAATTTGTAGATCTGGAGAGAGAGAGAGAGAGAGAAAGCAAGATGGAAAATAAAAAAGGTAATTTAATTTTTTAATTTAAGAAAAAAATTATTTATTTTATAACATACATTTAATTAGTGTGTGTAATTGCTGCGCCATTACAATAAACGAATTCTTTTAAATTTACAGTTTGTTCATAAGTTAAAAGGGATAAATACAATTTATAAAAATATATGAGTTAAGTGAGACCGAGAATTAATTCAAGGAGATTTTTGGTTTTTTACCCTAAATTAAAACTATGCCACCACCACTTGTATGAGCACAGAATACTTCCAATTTCCAAAGTACACTTAGTACGGCATTCCAAGATTCTTTAGATGTTATGTTGCAGGCCAAAAGAAAGTCCCATGACCCATAAAAAAAAAAAAAAGAATAAAAGAAATAAAAAAAAGTGAACACAAAAATTTATGTAATTCTGCAAAATTTTACCTACTATTTTCACTTTATTGGAATTAGTCTGGCCCAATCACATGAACCTAATTATGGTAAAACTTCCAATGGTGATAAAACTCATACATCTATTCTCAATACCAATACACTTTCAACTAATTTGCAAGGAGGAATTACCCAAGGCAATTAAATTTTAATTTTAATTGTCTTGAAATTCGAAAGATAAAGTGAACGATAGAGTGAAACTCGAACTTGGTCGTTCTCTTAAGACGATTTGTACTATTTTATGAAAAAAAAAACACAATATAGAAGGTAACAAAGCTTCGTCATCATCAGGATACAACAACTCAGCTTAATTGACTGTTGTTTCACTCTGATCTACACATTTTAATGAAATAGAAGTTTCATATGACACCTTTCTATAATACACAAAAAATAAAACAATAGTGAAGAATATATAAAATAAAGTAGTGTGTATATCTATTTTGAAAATATCAGATAATAATTGTCAGAATTTAATGGAAAAGAGATTGTTGGAAAATTAGCCATTAGATCTTATGTATTCAGAAACTGAATTTTTCATAAGAAAGTTATTACGAAAGATAATAACATTATGTATTATGTTATTTTGGTGTGTCCTACTCTTGTGTACATTAGAGTTTCAAGTTCTCACTTAACTCGATGGTTAGAAACTCAAATTACTTTTAAAATTTGATCTTTTTATTAAAATACTCTAATAAATTGTCAATGAGGATCTATACTTCAAGCTTTGACAATCAAAAGGAATCTATATCAATAAAACAAAGCCTCCTGAATGCTTGAACTACTTAAGCTCCTTAAGTTTAAGTACAACAATGATTTAAATCGTTGCGATCCGACGGTTTATATCTTTTAATCATAATAATTCATTTAAATTTTAATTTTTAATCTTTTAACTACGGTAACTCATTCAAATTTTAATTTCTTAACCACAGTAATTCATCCTATACATTAAAAAAAAACGTGTCTTACACGGGACACGACTAGTTCAATTTAAAGGACAGTGAAGACCAGTTCAAACAAGTATATTGTACAGCAGTAGGCGGCAGAATAATAGAGCTATTATAATGGAGCCGGAGACAATGATTCAATTTGTTTATCCTCAGTTACTTCCTCCTGTTTCGTCTTCTTCTTCTTCTTCGTTAAACAATGAAAATCTTAACCATTTTTTGAACTCGGTCACATAGAGAAAGGGTCATCTCTCTTTTGATCTTTGTCACAAAACAAGTGTCACACGAAATGATATGTGTTGAGATGATATTTACATTATTTTGGACACTATATGTTTATATATTTATACCTGGTCCATTATGTACCACTGTACCGGCAACATCATTGTTTCCCTGGATGATCCTCAGGCAGTGGCAATCATTTTCCAAACCACCTGGTGCCTTGATACCTGCATTCAAAACAACATTCCAAGAAACATTTGTTGATGTAATACAGAACACAAATCATAGTAATTCAAAGGTATATAGCTTCCACAAATTCTGAAATTCTTGTATGAAGGATCACTGTATCAAGATAATCATGATTCAAAACTCAACTTAATATACTCAACCTTGTTTATAGTCACTTTGTTATGCGGGAATGCGTGTGTGGAATGCAGTGAAGAATCTAAATCAGGGACCCTCACTATGACATGTTGAAACTAACAATTCTGGGATGAATCCGCACCTATTTCTTTGAATTGATGAGCATCAGGATGAGTTTCTGCTATGATCATTGACCATACATCCATGGATGTGTGAATTTTCGGTCATTGATATCATTGCCACGCATAATCCCTCTCTCTTTTTCTCGACAAGTCTCCCACAATCCATGAGGCTATTTATATAATTGAGAAATACTTAAATCCCAAATTTAACTTTAAATTCAAGTCTTGCTGAGGATTTGACAATTAACTAGTTCACATTCCTCTCAAAAAAAAAAAAGAAAAAAAAGAGAAGGTTTTTCACAACTTCAAATCTTGCAAAAAGGGGAGTATTCAGACACTCAAAAACAGGACACAATAAAAACCAAAATAAAAAATACTTACAGGAGGTGGTCTAGCAGCACAATTCTTCAGGTTGCATGTGGTTCTAGAGGCAAAGCTAACATCGTCACATTGAGTACATATCTACTCCACTACAGACATTCTGCCTGGCCCTGCAAATTCATTCACAATCAGCTGGCTAAGATCAGGCACTATCCTCGCTATTGATGGGAAAGCTCAGATAACATGAAAACGCCCAGGTTATAGTTCATAAAATCAGACTATATCCAAAAAAAAATAGGAGGCTTTTGCTTCCAAGGTTCCTAGGAGTTTAAGATAAGAATGGAAGAGCTAAAAGAAGACCAACAGAGTGACAACTAAGATGTAATAGCGACTACGCATGATTGTAACTTGACAAATTTTGAAATTGAGTTAATCAAAATCCTTGGGGGCGAAGAAACAAGATCAATCAAGTTTTGAATCTTACTAACAAAAAAAAAAAATTCCCAATTAACCAAGCCAGTAACACTGACACGAGATTAGTATTTCATTTTTGAATAAAAAACAACATGAACTACAAAAAGCCTAAAACTCAAAACTATTTCTCTGAGTGTTTCTTTCCCATCAGGTTTCTTGGCAAGTTAATGATGGATTGATAAGACGATACAGGAGGAGGAGAAAACAGCAGCATAGTTTGTTAGCATGGTTTGCGATTCTAAACTTCCACAAAGGACTTCAGTATTATGTTTGGCATATATTCACAAATAAAATTGACAAAACATATACATATACTCGGTGCATGCACATGCATTATATACAACATGATCCTTTAAAATGCCCTTTAAGCACTACCATATGGTTGTGAGTGCTACAAAATATGCATTTCTATCAAGTTAAGCAAAACTCTAGTTCACAGCCAAATTTTCAATGATCTCAAAATGCATCTGCAGACTAGGAGGCCTATCAGCAAAGTAAAATCTTTCACAAACTTCCAATTTCCCTCCACTCTTTTCAGCTACTGTACCAAGCAGCTGAACCATTTTGTCCTTTTCCTTCCGAATCCAAACTCGCCTGCTATCACACCACTGTCTGGGGGTTCCATGAAGGACAAAAAGAATTCCAGAGGCTCCTTGAATAAGGCGCTTGGTGATTTTCTCTATCACATCATGGTCATTGAGATATGCACCGGCGGAATTTAAGCCAACATCCACATAATGGATTTCAGTTATGCTGTTTAAGAGGTTTTCTTTTGAACATGGTACAATGTGATCCTCTTCATGGACGTTAGTCACTCCTCCATTCATTAGCCGTTTATCAAAATGGGCTGGATTTTTTGTGGATTTGACTTCTGAGAAGCCAAGCTCAGTTAATAACTGGTTAAGGACAGTACCACCCTTGCTAAATCCAAGGATTAACGTGTTGGGAGTACACTTCGATGATGCAGAAACTTCAGATCGATTTGGTTCTTTCCGTCCCCCTGAAATGACATGTTTTGCCTGTGACAGTAACAAATATCAGGTTCATAAATATAATTGCAGGCCAGGAGAATTTGGCAAATGCATTGTGAAAATGTCGGCTGTAATGATGAAGATAAAAATTCTGCATGAATTCACAGAAACACTCCACAAAATATAAGAATAACTTAAATACATGAACACCAATTTATGAGGAGACTATGTTGATGGTGAAGATGTGTATCTATTCTCCCCTTTAAACGAGCTGATATGTAGACACTATTCATTTTGATAGACTTTTCAACTAGATGCAAGAAGTTAGTTACACATCCCTTTCAAAAGATTTGCTTAAAGCTGCGGCCATTTAAATGACAAAAAATCACAGATTTAATATAATGTCCATGCAGTCATATCAATAACACATTATGCAATGACACTGATCTACGACACAACTAAAAGTAACAGCTGCAGGATTTTGCTATATGGATGAAGTGTTCATATCAAATGAATGCCACTATCTCCATGAAACTCTCGAGGCCTAATTTAATAAGAAACTCTATATGTTCCTTCTTCACAAACTCATAGCACCTCATTGAGCAAAAATAACCAAAAAGGATTCACATAGCTCAGACCAAAGTACAAAACATGGCCAAGCTCTCTACGTTCTTTATGAATCTCTCTCTTTGCAAACATGAAGTTTTCCCTGATACATATTAGAAAGAAAGTGCATATACAAAGCCTTAAAAAGTAATTCTGCTCAATCCAGTAATATCATGTTTCCTCAGCTCACCAAATCAGAAATCATGATTCCTACCCAAGCAAAATCAGTTAGAAGTGATGTACAGGTACAATTGATAAGAAATTGTTAATTGTCCATTGGTAACAAATTAAATAACTAGCATATGATGCAAGTACATTTTCTACTCAACCTATTTTGTGAAAGTTTCAGAAACACAATCTATAAAAAATATACACGAAAATAGAGACTGGTTAGCAAATATACCTGTTTAAGGCAATTTGATAAGAGTGAGACAGTGGACGTAGAAGCTGGGAATCCAGTTGGTTTGTAAGATTTTGGTTCTCCGCTCTCATTTACAGATGGGATAAAATCCTTGTAAACAGCAAAAGGCCCATTGAAAGTAGAAGACTCAATAACCCACACATTAATAGAACCACCAATTTTCGAAACCATAATTTCAGCAATTTTCTGTAGATCTGATAGCCTCTCAATCACTGGATTGCCAGTAAATCCAACTCGATCTCCATTGAAGAAGATGGCATTTGCAGAAGGTTCCTGCTCTCATGTGGAAATAAAAATCCCAATCAGGGAATCTTCAAACGGATTACTTTTGCAATTTCTAGATATGCATAAGTTTGATTGTTTACTGGTCCTGCTTGTCATTGGGAGTTCTTGACAGATAAAAATGATGTTTCTGGAGAATGCAGTCAGCAGATTTGGGGTTTAAAACGGAAGTCAATTGTAAATCATGATTCTTTTTAGCATTGAAGTAACAAGAACTTACAATTAGAGTTTTGGAAGATAATGAGAGGCATAGAGAAGCTGCAACTTTATAGTGAGCCCTGCTATTAGGGTACAATGGGACCTTCAAAATTCCGCTCCAACGATCCATCAATTAACAAACTGTAATGACATATTTGAGAGCATACTTTATAAGGCTGGTAGACTCATGTTCATTCTTAACCAACATAATTTTTTGTTTTTTTTCATTTTTTGATTGAAACAATATTTGTTTTAATCTTCTACTCTAGTTCTTCAGCTTAGATTGTCCAAAACTATTGTCAAAGTGAGTCAAATCCTCACTTAATAAAAAGGATCAAACAAATAATAATCCAAAGCATAACCCATAACATGATCAACCGAAATGGTGTTCGATGTATCCATAATATAACTAATTTAAAAACCCACCTCTTGGAGCATATAAAGAAAAGTACCACAAAATTATCAGCTGGGCATTATAACAAACATCTCATGAACTTGAAGAAACTACGTTTCTGATTCGAAGCACGTATTTCGAATTTAATGGGAGTCTGTTGAACTGAACATATATGTTCAACTCGACCAAATCAGAGGAGGGGTGTGTCGTAATAGAGAGAAATTGTTTACATTTCACTTACCTTAGCTGAATCAAAACGAGGGGTCACTGTACGCCCGCCAGAGGGCAAGGGAGCGAGAGAGAGAGAGCGAGGTAAACGAGTTCTGTTACAATGAGAAGGCTCGATTCGGGTCGCTTGGGAACCGAACAGGTATGGCTTGGGTCGAACGCCATCGAAGGCTCCAAGCCATGTGACCATGTGATGACGTAAGCTCCGTTTGATTAGCAAGAAAAGGATGATAAAGAATGTTATATATATATATATATATATATATATATATATATATATATATATTATGTATGTAATTAATTAGGGTGAAAAAATTATAAGATTAAAAAATTATTTTATTATTTAAAATAAAAGAAAATTATAATTGTTTTTATTGTCCAAATTATTCTTAATTATATTAATTTGGTCTAAAAAAAATATGTATGATAAATTTATAATTAAGCATTAATTTTTTTTTTAAAAAAAATTAACTCTTAACCTAGTTTTGGGACAAAGATAGACTTGAAATCAGATTTATGGATCAAATTGTACGGTTAGTCTAATTTATACTAAACTTTTTAAAAATTAATAACTAATTATTCATAATTATATTAACTTGATTTAAAGAAAAAAATAGCTCCTAATCCAATTAGTTTGGGACAAGGATTGACCTTAACTTGGATCTCTGAACTAGATTATATAGTTAGTCTAAGTCATATCAATTTTTTTTCAAAATTAATAACTAATTAAATATTGTTAAAAAAATAAAGGTAAAATGAAAAGTTAGGTTATTGATTATAACTTTCTTATTTTTTCTTTTGTTTTTTGTGACAAAATATAAGCAAATTTTAAAAATTTTATTTTTATTGTATTTTCTACTGCTTTCTTGATAAATAAACGGACCCCAATAATTTTAATTTATGGGATTTTGGTTGAAATGAAATTATATAAACAATGATTTAATTTATAGAAAAATTTTATCCACACCCCAGTTGATTGCCCTATCTTTAAGAACACCCTTTGCATTATTTAAATATCAATATAATAATTCTATAAACATATGACGAAGATATGACAAACAAATAAAGTAGCCTTATGTTCGAATCTGACAATAGCATACCATAATCAAAAGGTACAAAAGTCGGACGACCAAACTTAACATAAATGTAGCCATTAGAGCCATTTTACAAAGGGAGAAATTAACATTACTTGGTGAAATAAGCTCTTTTAGAATCAATTTCCAAATCATCTGCGACAGGTTGTAACAATCAAAACAATCCCACTACATCAGGACCCTTTCAACATTACACAAAAGTCATTACTTTACGTTCAGCTAGCACTAGAAATGCTACTCCTAGTAAAAGTGGTACAATTATTCCAATCCAAGTATTTAAGTTGGAACAACTATATATATTTTTGATTTTCTATTCATTCATGATCTGGCCTGGTCGACCTAATAATGATACTGAAGGATGAGACTTTTTCTCAAAAAACTCTGGATCCCGAGATGAGTTGAAGATTGTGCACAATCGAATTTAGTTACGTTACTTTGAATGAAATCTTAGTCCGGCTTACTTGCTTTCTTACATTATTATGTCTATAATTATCAGACTTTTTCATTGAACCTTGTTGACAAACGCATCCTTTGTTCGAGATAAGAGACCATATTACTATATCTCAATCATGCTATCTTTTTTTTTTTTTTGTCACAGAAATTCTAAATCAAAATTTTCTTTTGCTATGTTTGAAAAAAAAAAATTACTTTACTAATCTAATTAAAATTTACATAAATTATATAAAACAAAATGAAATGCGTGATATGGTATTTCTACAAGTTCAAAATTATATAATTTGAAGAAAGTATAATCGACCTGTCCAAATTTTGGAATATTCCATTCCAGTGTCAAATGGAACGGCATTATGCCCAAATTTTATACTTGTTTTTGGTTAGTTTTGCTAAATTTTACTATTAGTGTGCCAAAAATTGTAAAAGAAAATAAAAATAATTCTCATCTTGATGCTTTTTAAAATGTAGCTAGAGAGAAGAAAATGTAGAAATAAAGTAAATATCATTTGCTCAATAAGCTTCATACATCCCAACAAAGAAAGCTACATAAGTCATATGAATGTATTATCACAGAGCCTGCACAAGGGAATTATTTTTTACTAACTCCTCCTTGTAAGGAAACATAATTAGGCAGAGGAGATCCATGACATAACTCCCTTTGCATTATTTCTGGCCGATCAGCTCCATTTTCAGTTTATACTGCAAGAGGAGACACAAGTAATTAACATACAATTAATTTTAAGAGGCATAGAGGTGCATCCGAAACCAATCCGAGTATTATAGACTATTTAGGCTCGCGTTCGACTCATATTTTTCAAAAAATAACTCGGGATTCTGAAGAATAAGATTGTTTAAGCTTGTCTCACAATTTTTTTCCGAACTCAAGCTTGGCTCGACTATGCTTGTTTGATAAAATGAATCAAAGCTAGAAATTGTGATCTAGTTTAAACTCAAGTTCAGATTCATACTCAAAATCAAGTTTAATTCGTTAAATTTTTCCAAACACAGGCTCAAATCCGTTTGTTTGATAATCCAGGCCGAGCTTGAACTTGTGTTCTTGTTTAAACTAAAGTTCAGAGCTGTGTACATATAAGGCTAGACAAGCCAAACAAATCATTGCTCGGGCTTAACTCGTTGTGTATACGAAATTTAAAATAAATTTCGCCTTCAGTTCTCATTATATTTGATATGTTTAGTATATGACACATTATTCATTATACATATGGTCACTAGTCTAGACAAGCCAACCAAACTAATATTTTGTTCAAACTCGACTCATTGGTTTTAAAATTGAACTAGCTTAGTGCATTTCAACCGCACTTAAATGAGCTTCAATACGAGTCAATCTCAAACTATTAATGAACAGTTCTATCAAACTCGAATAATAAAGGAAAAAGCTTACAACGCGCAGTTGATGCGTCGAGAGACTGGGAAATCAATCTTGACACCACACTTATCAGGAAGTGCCTGGGCTGCTTCGTCCCTCAAATTTGAGTACTTATTCGCAGCTTCCTTCATGCAATTGCACTCATCCCTCTTGTCCTCCGGCTTCTGGGCCATCTCTTTGATGCTCCTGACGCCATTGCAGCACAAAGTTGAAGGTTCACCACCTTGAGTGAGGTAGGAGACACATGGGGCTAAAGCAGAATCAACTTGCTCACATGTGATCACAGCCTGTCCTGGCTCAACCATGAGCTGAATGAAAGCTAAAATCACGAAAACCGATGCAATAATCGACTTCATTTGATCTCGTTTGGGATTGAAGTTAGCAGTGGGATTTTGGATTTTTTTTTTTTTTTTTGAGATTTTCTTTAGGGTTTTTAATGAAGATAAGGGTGAGGACTCAGGAGGGGTACATATAGGGGTTTTGGGGACTGTTTATGGAGGAGGGTATGGAGGAAATGGCGTGGATAATGGTTATTGTGGTGCTCTAGCTAGCTTTCTGTTTCTTTTCAGATGTCACAGTTCCTGATGAGGTGATAGTTGTTTTTTGGATCGACACTTTTGGTTGTTAAAGAATGTATTTATTTTGCCAATTTAGTCTTTATTGTATCAATTTTATTAATTTAGTCCCTTAAAATATCTAATTCGTGTTATTTTGGTCCCTACATAGACGGGCTGTTAAATTTTTGACAAAATGATCGCGTGGTTAGCATGTGATACTATTTAAAAAAATAACACATGATCACTTTCGTTAAAAAACTTAACGGATTATATAATTAGGGACTAAAATGACACAAATTGAATACTTTAAAGATAAAATTGATAGAATAAGGACTAAATTAACACAAACTACATACTTTAGGGACCATAAATACTATTAACTCTTATTTTTTTATGCTGATTTCTGGTTGAAAAAACAAACCCTATCTGCTTTGCTTTCAACAAAATAAAAGTATCCATGCCCGCCCAAAAGCATCGGAATAAACTTGAGGTATAGGAAACCTTGATAGTCACCTGTGCTGTGCTCCAAGACATTACCTTTGGTATTTGGTCTTTTTTTCGATATTTCTGAAAAAATGGGGTGGGGGCAAGCAAAAGCGCTAGCGACCACCCCGTTAGGCCCTTATCGGTGGAATCATAAAGTCCTTAACCGCGCCTGGAACACCTCTCGCGACCAGACCTACCTATGTTAGCATAGCGGTCAACCACTGAGCCGTAATAGGGACCCCAGGGCTCAAATTCTCAACTTCTGGGTGAGGAGTAAGACTGATACCGGTATTTGGCCTTTTAAGTCATTATTATTGCAAAATAGTTTATTAATTGCTACGACAAGTGATGGGATGCCTTCACGATGAGCGAGTGGTGAAGAGTGCATATGATTTGAGACCCACCATCACGGTGGTATTAAATCAAAGATAGATACACATATACCGTATATGTAACGGATGCTTAATTACAAGCAAGAAACACAAACAAGCAACAGTATCAAGAAAATAAAAGGAGAATGGTAGATCATCTAATCCTACCAAAAAAAAAAAAAAAAAGACCTGTCATCCTCTGTCCTAAGAGGAACAAAAAAAAAACCCCAAGAATTAATGGACCCTATTCATCACTCAATTGACACAACACAGTTCCAAAATCCTGCAATCTAGCAATGTAACTCCAAGGATCAACAAAAAAAAAAAAAACTCCAGCAAATGAACAAAAGCAAGGAGAATATGTCTTGCAATCCACCAAGACATAAATGCTTCTATATGATTAAATGCTAGCTTAGGCCTAGGGCTGAATTATTTATTTCAAAAATTACCTACATAAAAATTCAGATTTTTTTTATTATATTTAAATTTGCCCACCTTATATTATTTTTTTTTCATATTAATTGGTATAAATATCTAAATGACTAAAACTTAACATGCAACACTATTAAATAATGTAAAACCGGTCGAAGTCAAATGTAAATGATTGTGATTAGCATTAATTCTTTTATTAATAATTGTAAACAATCTATTTTTTTGTTGTTTTTTCCTTGCAAAAACTATGTATAATGATTTTTGTTCCGTTTATGTTTAGTGAAATTTCTAAGTAAAAATATGATATAAATAATAAAATTGTCATTTTAAATTTATCAATTAGAAAAAAAATTAAGTGCCCACCCTAACAAGATTTTTTGGCTCTATCCATATGTTTACTCTTATTTGATTATTTTGTTAATTTCAGGTTATGCGGAAAAAGTAGTAGGAGTCAAGTCTGGAAAGGATTTCTTTTTCTATTATGAGTGATTTTGATTATAATGGGATTGTTATTGTGCCCGATGATTTTCGCATAATTGATAAATAGACATATCTTTCTTTTGATAAACTCGAGTCCACTTAGAAAATAAAAGATTTCGTTGAGAATAGATGTTGAGAAATGGTAATAAAGAGTAATGAGACTCTAGAAAGTAAAAGATTTAGTAGAGAATAGATGTTGAGAAATGGTAATGAAGAGTAATGAGACTCTTTAAAGACTATTTAGTTACCTTTGGGTTATTGAGTTGAGTCCTGTCACTTAAAAATAAGAGTTAATAGGGTGTCAGAGTATTTTTTGGCATGATCCCTCTGATGATCAAGTTAGTATGTGAGAGACGGTTGTAAAAATACTGTTCTGTTGCTTTAGGGAGAATTTTCGTATCTTAAACTTTAGTTTGTGAGAACTATTTTTACATCTATAGAGTTAATCATTGCAGACCGTCAAATCCCTTAAAAAAAGGCTCGCTCATTTAGAAGACAACAAATGAGACCCAGTGCTTGAGCAGTGAGTCTCTCTTTCCATGTGATAGAGATTTTTGCATTTAATGTTTGGATCTTCGAGTATTTAATGCTTATCCTTTTAAGTTCATCGAGTAATAAATATAAGATTAATCTCATTTTGTACCTTAAAAAATCATTCGAATCTCAATTTACACCCTCAAAAATAGAAAATTGTATCAATGTACACCCCCAAAGATAAAAAATTTTAATTTACACCCTCAAAGATAGAAATTTGTATCAATGTACACCCCCAAAGATCAAAAATCTCAATTTATACCCCTCAAAGATAGAAATCTGTATTAATGTGCACCTAAAACTAAATTGATAAATTATACCTAGATCCCCTCATGTTTGTCACTTAATCATTTGAACTCCTTCACATTTAGAATATTACTCATACATCTCATGACGTTTGTACATGTGTAAACATAACCACTTTTCGTTGATATCTATTAATATAATTGTTAAAAAATATGATTTTATCCTAATAAAAAATTATAATTTCATATTACCCTTTATTTTGTGGATTCGATATACTCTAAAGTTCAAAATCAAGCTTACCATTTGAATGTCTAATAGAATGTAGATATTTATAAAAAGGAAAATATGAAAAAACATTATATAAATATCTACATTTTATTAGACATTCAAATGGTAAGCTTGATTTTGAACTTTAGAGTATATTGAACTCATAAAATAAGGGTAATATGAAATTAAAATTTTTTATTAGGATAAAATTATATTTTTTAACGGTTATATTAATAGATATCAATGAAAATGGGTTACATGATGTACGTGCATAAATGTCATGAGATGTAGGAGTAATATTCTAAATGTAAAGAGGTTCAAATGATTAAGTAACAAACATGAGAGGATCTAGGTATAATTTATCAATTTAATTTTAGGTGCATAATGATATAAATTTCTATATTTGAGAGTACAAATTGAGATTTTTTATCTTTGGGGTGTACATTGATATAAATTTCTATATTTGAGAGTGTAAATTGAGATTTTTTATCTTTGGGGGTGCACATTGATACAAATTTCTATCTTTGAGGGTGTAAATTGAGATTTTTGATCTTTGGAGGTGCACATTGATACAAATTTCTATCTTTGAGGGTACAAATTAAATTTTTTACTCTTTGAGGGTAAAAATTAAAATTCGAACTATCTTTCGAAATATAAAATGAGATTAACTCATAAATATATTCCATCTTTCTGAAGAATTATTTAATATTTTTTATTGTGATTGCGTATGCACAAGAGTATTTCTATTCATCATCTTCTAAGAAGTCATGTCATCTGCACTTTGTACCTTGGAGGATCTTACCGTTGGTTATCAACCTGCCTTCTCTGCCACTTTAACTGTCTTGTCTTGGGAAGAGGAATTGGGGATTAATAGTCCATCCTCCTTCTAATGTAATGACTACATTCTTGACTCTGAAAAGGCTATTAAATTGGTCAAAATATTTTTAAAAAAAAGGTAAACCCCGAAAATTATTTTTCGGTGGCCGCGCTGGACGTGTCGTTTGTTTTTCTGCCAGAATAAACGGCCGGCAATGGCGACGTTCACAACTTCAGATAGAAGAACAAAAGATAAAATTAAATATGATATTAAAATAATATATAATTTTATCTAATATTTGGTAATACACAACATAAACGTTGGATAGTAATTATTTAATCTAATCGATTGTTTGGTTAATGAATTATTTTATTGTATTAATGTTGAATTAACAAAAATACTCTCAATCAGTGTTTGTTACATTGATGATAGTTTGATTTTATCAGTTAGAGGGTTATAATGATAAATGTGTAAAATAATACGTTTGAGTTGGATTATAATACCATCTCTTTTGGTGGTATTAAAATATCTTTATAATACAAGTCTAACGTATAAAAAATATACGATAAATATATGTTTTTAAAATTAATACGGTGTTAAATTTACTTACCAAACAAAGTATTAAGTCCGATTAAATAAAAAATAATACAATCTAATATTTAATTCCCTAATAATACGTCTATCAAACGAGCCCATAATTTATAAGCAATTCCAAATGTACACTACAACAAAAAAGGGTATTAACGACGAAAATTTTCAATTGCCAAATATATTTCATCACCTAAAGATCTTTATAGGTACCAAAAAAAAAAAAAAAAAAAAATCGTGGCTGAAGAAAAAATTTGACATTTCAACTCGTTCTCGGTGAAAAAAATTTGTACCTTGAGAGTACTCTGAATGTGCATGATTTCAAAAAAAAAAAAAAAAGTCTAATTATTCAATTTTTTCATTTCTATCTTGCAAAATTTACCTTTAAGTTGGACTCATTTGGTAACAGTAATGATTGCATTTATTACTAAATCATAAATTAGAGAATGAAATGATTTAAAATTTAGTCCTTCAATTGCAGAGTTCATTGGTTAAATTACACTTGCTGTGGTGGTAGAAACACAACTATAGATATAAGTTGAACACAACTCGAACAGATTTAGGGGTGCAATTTGGGTCGGGCAACCCGACCCCACTCTGAAAAAATTAGAATTTGGGTAAGGATTTTTAATATTTGGGTTGGGCTTGAGTAAAAAAATTTTAACCTGAATTCAATTTGGATTGGGCTCGGGTTAAGGTCTCGGATTCACGGGTTCAACTCGAACCCGACAAATTAAAATTTATATATATATATATATATATATATATATATATATATATATATATATATATATATATATAAAACATTAGTACTGATTTTTCATTTTTGTTCTATTGTTCTCTGTCTCTCTCGTTCATTTTCATATTTGTTCTAGCATTAGCACTGTTAAAAATTTGGTTGAAATTATTAGTTGTTAATTTAAGTGAATATTATGTAATATATGTATTAGGTTTAGAACAACAAACCTATTTTAGACTTTATCCGAACTCAATCCGAATTGAACCAATAAAATAACCCAAAGTATTAACCTGAATTCAACTCGACCCTCCCGAATTAAACTTGGGCAGTGCTCAGGTTGAGTTCCTCAACCCGAAATAGGATTAGGGTTGAAAATTATATACCTAAAATTAAGTTAAAATTAACTGCCAAATCCGTCCGAGTTGCACCTCTAAACAGATTGCACTAACTCACAATTGGGGAATGAAAGAATTCAAGTAAATGTCAGCAATTCATGTCGATTTTGGGTGGATTAAAAGGATAAAATAATGTGTACAAAAAGTGTGCACAAAATCATCTGCACCTGTCAGAATCAAGAAGTTTGAGTTAAAGATCTACTTTATTATCACTTGAACTACTCTTTGGAATTTTAGTTGCATCGTTCTACACAACAAATTCAATCTAATTAAATAAGGTGAAAACTTATTCTTCCCCTCTAGCATCACTGACCGCAAAATTGTTTTAAGAAAAATGTTAATTAGACTTGAAATCTTGATTTGTGGATGCCAATAAATATTACAATTTCTAGTTAAATTAATGACAATAATTAATTAAATCAACAAATCAAATTAATATTGAAGTCCATGTAACATTGCTCATTGTTCAGTTTATTCACTATACATTTTTCCGCTCATAACACCATCCCTCTTAACGGTCCTGCCTGACTCACATAGCCCCCAACGCACACATGCCCGACCCACACCCCCCACCCCACTCTGTTAGCATTGCTCCTATGTTAACCCCCCCTCCCCTCTTTACGCTACTCCCTTTCCCTCTCTCTCTGTCTCGTACACAGAACACACGCATGTCCTTTCTCCTCTCTCTCTCCTCTTTCACCCGTTTCTCTCATCTCTCTTTGGCGATCAAGCAACTTTGGGGACCCTCTCACCATCCAAGGTTAATCTACTCCTCCCTTATTCTCTTTCTCTTCTCAGCTGTTACTCCACAAAATACACCATACACCATACATCATGCACCACTCACGCACACAAACGAAAAACCACACTGCAGCACGCATACACACACACACACACACGCAACACACCCTCTCTCCCAAACACTCTGTTTTCCTACCCCACCCATAGAACACACACACACACACACACGTAGCAACACACTCACATTACTCATGTTGCACACACAACACACCCTTTTCCTTTACAAACACATTTCTTATCACGAGTGTTTTGTAAATTTTGCAGTTGGGAGTAATTGTAATTGAAATCACCAACCATAGTCACTACATGTTTGATGAAATTTCTCAAAGAGCCATGGACAAACTACAGCAGCCGCCACCATCAGTGGCGGATTTAGTATGTGGGCAGTAGGGGCACACTCTTCTTTCTTTTATTTAGTTTCTTTATTAGTTCTTTTGGTGTATTCATCAACAAATTACCATATTGGATTCAATTATTGTGCAAATCAAATTTGAAGAAACCCTAGAAGATTATGTTGAAGCTAAGGAGATGTAATCAATTAACCAAATTTTTTGATAGTAATATTAGCACTAATCTAAAATCAGATTTTTTATATTAGAAAATTAATTTAACTCTTGTAGAATTGATGGTTGTTTGGTGTATTATTTATGGACTTATGTAAGTTTTTTTTTTCCGTCTTGGGTCACCACTCAACTATTTTAGATTTTTGTTAAAGCCCATGTTTAGATTGGTTATATGAGATTCTTGGTTAGTGCTATTTTTCTTCCCTACGATTAAATTGCTATAATTGATTTCTTGAAATTCTAGTTGGGATTATATTTTGGATTTATGGATTATATTTTGATTATGTATAGTCCATTATCTCATTTGTTACGAACTTAATGATAAACTCTTAAATTTTAATCTAATTAGATAAATTTATTTTTTAATCAGCTATGAATAAGTTGCCCCACTGAGGCAAAATCCTGACTCCGCCCCCAGCCACCACCACATGTAACTCCCCTTCCACCCCATCTCTGTCACTTTCTCTTCACCTCGCTGTACACACGCACACGGCACAACACAACACACACACCCAACACAGGCACACATCATAGATCACACACGCGCACAAAATGGAGATATGCCATAGTTTAGTGGAAGTGGTATTGAAGTGAAGGTGGTTAGTGGTATTTGGAGAATTTTTTAATTTAGAGGTTGGGCAAGCATGGATAGCAAAGAAAGTATGGTGGGTGGAGTGCATTAGGTGTTTGTTTTAGTGGTGGACTATGGTTTGGTGGAGGAAAGTATAACCATGGGGATTTGTTTGTGGTGATTGAAGAAATTCAATATAAAGTAAAGGAAGGTGGGAGTGGGCAGGTGACAAAGCCGAAAAAGAAAGGGGTGTGTTTGTGCATTTGTTATCATTTTAGTTCATTTTTGTGGTATTTTCGTTAAAAGTTTATGACTACAATAAATTTTTGGTATTGTGATTAAAAGTTTTGTTTATGTCATAGCCTTCATGGTTATTTATTTTATCACCTTTTTTTGATTCTGCTGTGTAGAAAGCTTGCTTTATTTAATTTGTGTTCTTAAGATTTGATATATGCAGGTTACTTTTTAATTTTTTTGAATTCTTTCTTGGGCTATTTTTTGATTGCCTCTTTTTAAATTTTTTTTTTGAATTCTTTATTGTTAGTTTTTTAATGAATTCATTCCGATGAACTTGGCAATATCATTGGTTGTGCAGTGATGACCAATTTAATTTATTGGTTGTGCAGAGATCAGACATGATAGTGGTGGAGCATGGAGCCACCACTTTTTGGAGGTGGTGAGCATGAGGGCCGCCATTTTTGGAAGTCTTCTTCATGGTGAAGACAAACCATGCAAAGCTGGGTAATGGGTATGTTAATACAAGACTCTTATAGATGGCCTACCATGATTATCAAAAAACAAAAAAGGATTTAAAAGGCAGCAACTTTTTGGGCATGGAGAAGGCATGCTCACTGGAATTTCAGATGACAATGGGCTTTACTTTTTTCTCAATTTTCTTTTTTTCCTTTATTTTTTTTGTTATTTCTCTTTGTCATTTGCTTTGAGCAAATCTCCTCTTTCTAACCCTTTTAGAAGGGGTAAGGCTAGCTATACGTCCCCCATCAAGTGGTGTGATTGAAGTACTCATCTCTTTCAAATTGGCATTGCCGATTTATCTTGAATTTCATCTTAATTGATTTATCTTGAATTTCAATGTACGAGTTGAATGATTGTTAATTGTTTTGATTAGTTTTTGTTTCTCTTAATTTGTTTAAGTTAATGAGAAATTTGGGTGACAACAAAAAAGAGTTTGAGTTTTTCTCAAGGAAAATCAAGTAAATAGATGCAAGTTATTTATTAGTTAGGTCATCTTGGGTCCTAGAAAATTAGAATTTTAGGTTCAGAAGCTAATTATTTCCTTAGTATGTTGTTTCCAGTGTATAATTTGGCCGAATTTTAAGCTAATTATTTCCTTAGTACACTGCAATTTATTTGCTGAAATTTTCTTTTGAGCTTGAGAAGTTATTTTGTTCAACGTTCTCTAGATCTGATTTGCATTAATTTTAGTTTATTATGGGAATTAGAATGATGAGTTTAACTTGATGTACTTTACAATGTCAAAAACCATTGCGTTCATTTTAGTTTTGAATCGATTTATTATGAGAATTAGAATGATGGGTTTAACTTGATGTAGTTACAATGTCAACAATCATATTTATTTAATGTAGTTTATTAAAATTTGGTTATTGGTCGAGATGATTTCCCTTGGAGATTGTTTTAATTCTTGCTTCAATGTAGATAGTGTAGATTCTCTTCATAGTGTACTTTTGCTTTAATGTAATTGGTTGAGATTGTTTCTTCCCTTTCAATGTAGTTTACCCAAATGTGGTTGGCAATATAGTTCCTTTGCAACCGGTGTTGGTAGCAACATCAACTTCTATAATCATGGTTCGTATCCATGCATGGTTCAATTTTTTTAAGGGATTCAGGAATGGCAACAATCACAAGCAAGTGATTGAATGAGTTGGGGCCCTGAAAGCACATACAGGATAAGCAAGTGTTTCAGGAGATCGCCTAAAAATAGGTCCGGTCCAGAAAGAGAACTCTTAACAAAATTAAGCTGGAGTTAATCAAGATCAATAGGAAGAGGAGTTAGCTAGAGAAGGAATAAAATAAGAGATGCCCTTCTAGTAAGGCAGTCATCCCGTCATTCCTGACTTTAAGAAGGAATGAAGTAAGGGATGCCTTTCTACGAAGTCTCTTATCCCGCCATTGCTGACGTTAAGAAGGGATGGAGTAAGGGATGACTTTCCAATAAGGCACCCATCCCGTTATTCTTGATTTTAGGAAGGAATGGAGTAAGAAATGACCTTTCACCTTTCAGGAACTTAGTTTTTCTACTTGGTGATTTCCCCTATTTCTCCGATCCTTTCTCTTCTTATTCTTCTTTCTCACCCATTTTTATCCTTCCTCTCTCTCTCTCTCTGGTACCAAATTTGGCAAAATTTTGGCGACTCTGCAACTCTGGCAAGCCTATTTGTCTCCAACGTTGGTCTTCTCTTCTCTTTTATCTTTTCCAAAATACACACACACTCACCACATCTCACAGACACACATACACACACAAACACACCTGCACATCACATACACACACCCGCGCATCATATACACACTCATACCCACAAAACAAAGCAAATAGACACACACACACACCGCGCACACAGCACAAACAAAAGCCCACA
Organism: Ilex paraguariensis; assembly: GCA_963454935.2. Classification (NCBI taxonomy): domain Eukaryota; kingdom Viridiplantae; phylum Streptophyta; class Magnoliopsida; order Aquifoliales; family Aquifoliaceae; genus Ilex; species Ilex paraguariensis. The sequence continues at coordinate 23,653 of CAUOFW020005238.1, forward strand.
CACCTAGCACGCACCTCACGTACACACTCCTACACAACCCATAACAAACAGACACACAGACACACACACACCGCGCCCATATAGCACACACAAACACACACACCCATATTGCGTACACAAACATAGACACGCAGACCACTCACACCCCCCTCTTAAAAATTCTCTCTCTCTCTTTCTCAACACACGCAAAACACACACACCAGGCACGTGAAGAATTTTATGTTTACATGATTTTTTTGTTTTAATTTCTACCAAATCTACTATGGTATGTGTATACGTTAGTATTTGGGAGTATTGGAAGTAGTATTTGAGAGTAATTGGAATTAAATATTGGAATTAGGATTACTCTTTAAATATTTTTTCGGAGTAACTGGGCAGTATATGCTTGAATTGGGATTGAGTAATTGGAGCTGAAGTAATTGGGATTATTGGCATTAGTGATTGAGAGTGATTGATCTTTGATTGGTCAAAAAATCTTTAATGTGGGTTTATGTACGTAGTTTGATCTTTAATTAATTTAGCATTTCCCGAGACTTGATTTCCTATTAGTGTTTTCCTTTTGCATAAACATGCGTACATTGACTTGCTTTTGTCATATAAATCATGTGATCAGCTGATTATTTGTCATCTAATAGGTCCTGTGGGTGAAGACGTGTTTCATTGGTAACTGGATGGTAACTCATTGTCATGTTCTCGCGATACATAACCAATGACGCCCTCTAATGTGTCCCTTTAAGTTTATTTTCAGTATACACTATTTTTTTTTTTTTTTAAATTTTCATTGCCAGATTGTTGAATTTAGTGTCCATGAAAAAAGAATGCGATGACAACATTGTATAGTAATGTGTTAGAGTATACCCTAAGTCGTGAGTTGTAATGGACATTGAAAGGGTTCCTTTTTAAATTTTTAATACATATAGGCTACAAATTATGAATGGTATATATAGGAGTGTCAAACGTGTCGGCTTAAACGGTTACGTATTGGGTTAAACGGGTAATGGGTAACGGGTGAAAAATATATAAACCCGTACACGACACGTTTAATAAACAGGTAAAAAATTTCAACACAAACATGACCCGTTTAATAAACGGGTAACACGACACGACTCGACTCGTTTAACCCATTTAATTTTAAAAAAATTATATCAATAAATTTTAATACTCCATTTTTTTTACTGCCAATTGCAGTTACCTCAAAAAAGAGGAATTTTTAGCCAAATCTCATAAAACTAAGACTTGAAGGCTTAAAAAAAAGAGTAAGAGGTTATTATTTTTTTATAGGCAACTCAGCCTTCTCTATCTTCTCTCATTTTTCAATGTGGGACAAAAACAGAAGACATTGATTTGTCTCTGTCTTTAAAGTGCTCTCCATATCCTCTTCTTTGTCTTTAAACTACTATTTTATTTATTTATTTTTTATTGATTTATTTACTTCTTTTTTTCTTGCTAATTTTTTAAAAATAATTATTAATTTATTATTATATTAATTTTATTTAAACGGGTAAACGTGTGATAAACGGTTTGACAGGTCTTATCAAAACACGATCCGTTTATTAAACGTGTTTGACGCACCCAAACTTGTTAAGATTTCTCACAAACCCGCTTAATTCGTGTCGATTCGTGTCAGTTAATCGTGCTGTGTCGGATATTGCCAGTCCTAGGTGTATACCTATTGAAGTTTTTCTATAGTCCTACTTTTAGAAGAATTTAGCTCAATTTTTTTGCATGTATTCAATTTTAATTTTTTTAATTGACAATTTTTTGCTACATAATATCTTCTGGCATGGCTTCATAGCTAGCATTCATGGGCTGATTTTAATTCCTCTCATTAAAGCCAAGCAAAGGAGCTTGGTTTTTGAATTTGGCAAATTTTGTGAACCACATCAATGGACTAGTTTGATTCAAAACCATAATCCAAATGTACAACTTTTTTGAACTGTGCAAATTTTAAAATTTTATAGATTGTCTATATAGGTTGATTTTTTTTGAGGCCCAGTTTTTAAGGGAAATTCTGTCCCAATCTTTTAAAAGAACAAAGAAAATAAAATAAAATATTAATTAAAAAATAAAAATTAATCTAGAGCAGAGAACGTAATTGAATATAACTAATTTAGAACAGAGAATATAATTGAACTTCTGTTAAATATTGACGATTTTTTTTTTGTTTAGCATACCATAGTGTCTTCAAGCACTAGTATTTCTTCTAATGGCTTACATTTGTAAATCTATGTAAGTTGCCTATTTAGTAACTATTTCTAGGCGCTATTGTCAATTCTAATTAGGCATTTAGTTTCAAACATATGAATTTTTATGGGTTTTCACTTTAAATTTATGGTAGGTTGATTATTAAAGTTGAGTTTTCTTTATTTTTTCATTGAAATTTGTATTGACGAGAATTTTAATATATGTAATATTTTGTTGAGCATGTATGCAATGTGCGGGTGTTTTATAGATACAATTTAGGCTTTCAGTTTAGTGCGTATTTATGTTCAATACTTGATTTTTTTCGATATTTAATTTTTGATTTTTTTAAAATTGTACAGCTTCTTGAGTCATGAGTTATCACTAGTTTTTATTATTGTTGCTGCCTTTGTTGGTTGTGTGCAAATAAATTGTGTTTTTTGCTGCTGGTGCCTCACTTTCACAGGCGACTTTATTTAAATGCCGCCCCTCTCTTCTACGCATGAGGACTGACCAATAACAATGAGACATGAACATCCAGACAACTTCGAAAAAAAAAAAAAACAAATCAAACTTACAATCACACACTCTCAACAACTTTTTCAAGCCATTGAAGCTTTCAAGTTGAAGCTTCTCAACTACTTTTTCAAGCAATTGAAGCTTTAAAGTTGAAGCTTTAACAACACTGCAACTCAAAACTTTAAATATAACATTGAAACACAATTAAACACTGATCTGGGCGTGAATGATGAACCTCCAATTCCAATAGTAAGAGAGAAAGGTAACCCATTTTAAGAGATGAGAGAAATAAGTATAGAGTAATGCTAGATGTACTTAAAAACTAAACTTGAAAATCGCAATCATTGAATACGTAGCGGGTCCTAATAAATGTTGGGACCCACAGTGAAATCAATGATTGAGATTATTAAGTTTAATTTTTAAGTCTATTTTTACATAGGTATATAGTACAAATTAAAATGACCAGACCGCTCATAAAAAATGTGTTGTTTTTAACTATATATCAAATGATCAAAAAGAGGAAGAGAGAGAGAAGGGGAAGATGAACAGTATATCTAGTGGGTGTGTGTATATATATATATACAGAAGAAGTTCACGGTATCCAAATAAATTATGTGTTGTAACGACATTACAAATTTTGTGAGTTTTATTTTTTTACAATTTTTTAATATCATTTATAATTTTTATGGTTACTTGCCATCAATACAAAAAATGTTAGAAAAGATTCTAACATACCCAAAAAAAGTACCACAAAAGTGATAATGAACCTTTAAAAGTTTTAACATGAGCCAGGGTTATAATTTTTTTTATTATTATAAACAAACTCAAAAATTTATATTAACACCCACCAAAATTATAAAATTTAGAGGTATGTGACCTATTTTTGCTTTTTCATAATAAACATAAGAGTGGGAAAGAAACAGATGAATAAAATAACATATATGTGTGTGTGCGTGTCAGCTTTTATTCTTGGTCCAAAGAACTTCCAACACTAGTTTATATATAAGAAATGCATCCGATGCAGAATCAACAACACTACTCTCCAACTCCACAACCCAAAATCCCAAAGAAAAGAAGAAGAAAAAGCTCTATGAATACTTCTTGTATCCCAGTGATTGACATTAAAGACTTTCCAGGACAATCTGAAAAACTGATAGCAGCATGTGAGGAGTGGGGATGTTTCAGAATTATCAACCACAAAATTCCATTGTCGTTGATGTCAGAAATGAAGGCAGTGGGTGAATCTCTTCTGAGCCTCCCTATGGAAATCAAACGAAAGACTTTTGATGGTGTTGTTGGCAAAGGTTACATACCACCTTCGGAAATCAACCCTCTTTATGAGAGCTTGGGTGTATATGACTTCGCTTTAGCTGAGGTTTTCCACTCTTTTTGTGATCGTCTAAATGTCTCTACTCACCAAAGGTACTATTACAATTTCATATGAACTACTTGTTTTATTTTTGACGCAGGGTAACATGAATAAAGAAACGAGATTGAACAAAAGAAGTTATCTGTTGATTATGACAATAATATCAGATTAGAGTTTTCAAAA
>CAUOFW020005239.1:0-27899 GCA_963454935.2 Ilex paraguariensis
TTTCTCAACTTGGATGAAGACTTTGATTTTGTCAGTTGATGAAGAGACTGATCCTAGGACTGATAGGTAGATGTTGTTTGCAATTTTGAGGAAGCAAAAGGAGATGAGAGAGAAATGAAGGCTTAGCTGAGGGGGTCGGGGCAGAGTTCTTAGGGTGATGTAGGCCCATCAACTTAGTTTAGTGGTGTTTCTTCTATGTCTCGGTGGTCCGATTGGGACATGGAAAAGTTTCTTTTTGTTAAAAATCAAAGTCTATTTTGTTTTGTTTAGATCGTGTTTAGGCTTGATGTAGTTATGTATTCACTTGACAAAATTTTAATATAATAGAAAATGCAAATTTTGATTTAGTGTGTTATTAAATATCTAAATAACATTTTTATGCATAATTTGACACCACAATATGAGAATAATTTGCTTAGCTTTAAATTTGTAGTTGTTTAAGCATCATATATAACTTTATTCTATATTTTTGTATCTCATATCATGTTCTTATAAAAACTCACAATTTGTACACTTTAAACTTTAACAAGTTGAAAATTGGTTTGATATTTTACCTTGAGAACTTGAAACATATAGTGAAGATGTATAAAAAACTCTAGTGAGTTTTGATCCAATTTTTTTTGGAGGGTTATTTACATTTACTCAATAAAGAATATTTTTATTCAGCTAATCTCCTTTAATAATCTCATTATTTTTGTTTTGGTCAACACCAATATTGTGAATGATTGCTTGACTTTGAATTATTTTCATAGGAAGTGTGCTATCAAAAACTCTTGAGATATGATTTTAGACCATTTTTGACATTATTTGTGCTTGAGCCTTATTCTTTAAATATTATTATCCCTAAAAGCCGTGATTGGACCTTTGAAGCAAAATTTTATTTTTTTTATACTAAACATATAATAACCAAGCCAATGAAAAAAATAATATCGTTTACCTTTGATTATCCCGATATTGAGTTTTTATTGTTTAAATAATTTGGGAGATGTTGGTTGAAAAAAAAGATGATAAAAAAAAGGGGGCTTTGCATACTTGTGAATCTACATTAGATATTTTGCCAAAAAAAAAAAAGAGAAATATTTGAATAGAAAAGAAAGACAATATGTCTACTTGTGAAAAAGTAAATTGAAAGAAAAGAGAAAAAATAGCAAGCATGCATTTGAAAAGGAGAAAAATATGAGTAAGTGTTATAAATTGTGCTTCTAAAGGATGGAGAGTGAAAGGTTATGGAAAGAAGTTTGATTGTGCAACGTACATGTTCTCTCAGGATAGTCTTTTAAATTCTTAAATATCTTTCGTTTCAAAACTCTAATCTTAAAGCTTCATTACAACCTTAAACAAAGACCTATTTGATCTCAAAGCCCCATGTCCAAAGCCCCTTCAAAGAAACAAGTCTCCCCTCGAGAGAGATAATTGCAGGGCTCATCAGAAGAGGGGGCCTGAAGAGTCAGCTCCACGTCAAAAAAGAACTTCTTCTTTATCCCATCTAAATCTGGGGGTGATATTGATGAAGGAACTAAGTATCGGGTCTACCACTCCCACTCAATTCTAAAGGATCTTCATTCCCTGAACAGGGGCGAAATTGGGTTAGCCATCAAGGAATTCAAACAAGGTAAAGAAGAAGGAGAAGTAGAAGAATGGTAAAACTTCAAGAATCAAAAAGAGACTCCGAAAATAGAAGGAACCAATAAGATATAGCAAAACCGTAGGGACACCAAACCTTAATACAATCAAAGAGTACACAAGAACCAAAGTCGGCGGACCTCTGGGTTGTCCAATTAAAGAAGGTGGTTACACTTTTGAAAAGCAGTTGGGGAGGCGCGTAAAAAAACAAAGGGGGAGAGTCCCGATCGAAGTTCATAGAAGGTCCACATCCATAAGAGCTCAGACCCAGTAGTCTCAACATTTCCTTGATACTCCTCATCCATCTCAAGCATTAACAACCCTCGACTGTCCAATAGAAGTATAGTACAATAAGCTGCAGTATAACTTGGGAGATTAACTTTGAGTTCATAATAGAACTTGGCAATCCTGAAAGACTTCCTGAGCTCCCAACCTTTCAAATATTTATGAGCTAAGCCTAGCTCGTATGGTTGCATGGACCTTTCAAGGCAACTCCCTACTTCTTAGATACCTATGGGCTCAAATTCAGTCCAAAATGGATGCATAGACCTCCAGATCTCCATAAGGCCAGCAAATTTACAACTCTCCTAGGTATACTGGCTAAAATGGGACTGGTATTTTTAAAGCTCGTCCCCCCTCAAAGTTCTCATGGATGCACTTGTGATGGACCTCAGGATCAAGTTACACACTCTCTTTGCCAAATCCAACAAACACAAGTATAGCTATCTCCTAAGGTCAGGCCTCAGTTCCCTTCCTCTGAAAGGAGCTCAATGAGCCAGTAGCTCGTTTAGGCTTGCAGTTTCATTAGATCTGCTTTAAGAAGAACTCAGTACTCCTTAAAGTAAGGGGGCAAGGAAGGGATATAAAGTAAAACAACATGACTCAAAGGCAAAAGTTAATGGATTAGTTATAAATATAATGCAGAAAAGAAAAGCTATGAATCAGTGCTTTTCAAAACAGAAAAGAGTTACACTTCAAAGTTGCATTTTAAAGTTATGAGTCAGAATGAGCTCAGAGTTACAAATTTTCCTCATTTTAAGAGCCTTAAGTTTCTGAAGAGAGACTAGTTGGGGGACACTGCAGTTTAGTAGTAGAAGTCCCAACAACAGGAGAAGGAGGGGAGCTTGGAAGCTCAGCGGAATAAGTAGCAGGCAAATCCTCTATTGAAGGCTCTAAGAGAGAAGGGGCTGGAAGCTCAAAAATTGGAGTTTCTGTAAGCTCTGAGGAAGGGAGGGGGAGAGGAACCTTAGGAATCTCTGGGGCAGAGACATCAACCTCTGTAGATGGTGAGTTCAGGGCCAGAGCTTAGGAGACAAGGTCAGTAGAGAAAGGGGCAACCTTAGAGCAAGAGGAGGCATGGTGCTAACCACAGGTTCTGCTGCCTCGGCCCTCTCCTCAGAGGGGGGATCAAAATTGAAATCTTGTCCAGGATAGAGCTCTTTAGCTCTGTCTTAAAAGGCAAGCCATCCAGAAGCCCACTAGGTAGTGACTGATTCGTGTGTAAAGTTAACAAATTTTACTATGCCTTTTTGGACTAATTGTGCTTTGATGGAGTTTAAGTAGTGACATTTCAGGTCCTACAGCGAACAAAGGCCCAAGAACAACAAAAATCACTCTTGAATGTAACACCAGCACAAAAAGGAGCAAAAATGCAGAAGGTTGGAACAAAGCAAGGACGTTCGAACGTCAACCCACATTTGAACGTCATCTGAAACCCTGCCAAGACCAGCTGCTGAGATATGGCGTGTTGTAGTCAACAAAAGGAAATGCTGAGGTATTTGAGTACCACGTTCGAACGCCACTCCACAGTCGAACGTCCTTTGGAATCCTGAAAAGACTACACCACTGAAACTTGACATGTTGCAGTAAGAGAGAAGAACCAGAAGCACTTGAGTACAATGTTCGAACGTCACTCCATGCTTGAATGTTGTCTTGAGTGACTAAGTGTACTCTCAATGATGTCAAGACGTGTAGAAGTGACTAAGCCAGAGACTAAGTTAGAAACCAAGTCAGTGTCACCACAGGCAACTTGAGTGGAAGAGACTTGACGTTCGAATGCCTTCAAACCAAACGTAGACCTGACGTTCGAACGCCAGATAATGTTTGAACGTTCCCCTGCAGAATGCCTACAAAATGGTTGATTCCCATGGGCGACAAATACTATTCACTCATCCTCACCTATCTCCTACCCCCCTTCCCTTCCTTGCCTATAAATACTCCCTTGTTGGGAGCTTAAAGGGCATTCTTCCTCTTGTAGAGTAAATAGGGGAGCAATCTTTATTCTTGTAAGAATTTTTAGTAATCTAGTTCTTGAATACTTCATGTTTATGCTTTCATTTTCCATTTATATCAACCATATTGGAGGCTTAGACTCCCCTTGTAGTTGAAGTCTTTCATTTACTTATACTAAGTCTTTACATTCATGTTATGACAACTATGATGGAGGCTTAAACTCCCCTTGTAGTTGTACTTGCTTTTACTTACAAGTATCAAGAGAGGTAGTTAATCTTTTAATTGTGGTGGAAACTCTCTAAAAGCAACTAGCTTTCTTCTACTTTTCTTGTTCATGTATTTCACTTCCACTGCTTGAGCATCCTTCTTTCTTAGAAGAGTGAAACTCTTCCACTTTTTTAGAGCTTTACCAAAGCAGTGAAGGGTGGGACGTAATTCACTTATTCTTTGTTGAAGATTAGCTTTTCGTTTATTGTACTCTCACTAAGTAGCTCCTCCACTTGGAGGGATGAGTATCACTCGCTTGTCTAGCATGACCAAAGCCATGACGAGTGAGTAGTTCCTAATTCACTCTTTAGTAAGAGGTGATGAATATGTAAAGATTATCCGAAAGTTATGTTTCTGCAACTTCTTCATGCTTTAAAAGCTTTATATTCCACTTGTTCATTGGATGATTGAATGCATCTAGAAAAGCTAAAGTACTTTGTATAACCAAAGGTTCCTTCTATGATACGGATGACTCCTCCATAGAAAGACCCAGTGGTTCAAGGCAAGAACCCCGACTAGCTCTTCATGCCATCTTTTCAATCTCCAATATTATTGCGCTTTATTCAAATAATGGACCATTAATACCATGGTTGGAGGCCTTGTAGAAACACTTGCTTGTCTGTAGACGGGTTAAGTCTCGGCACAGACAATTCTTGTAAACTTCAAGAAAGGCATCAGAATCATGTGTTTAATCCTTACAGTCCATCTTTATCCTCCGATTAACTTGCTGTTGACACGAGAGTTAATTGAGTCATACAGCACAAACATAATAAACCGGATAATCAATTACATGTTGTAATCCTCGAGCTAAACGGTGGCTGTTACATTTTGAGAATTTTATATTTTGTCTAGAAAACTCTTGAAAAGAAACTTCTATTCTAAACAAGAAAACCCCACCACTCCAAACACGCAAAATTTCCAAAAGTTACTTGGTCTCTATTACTGCTTCCTTCAAAACACCAATCATAGCTCCCTGTGGATTCGACTCCAGATTTCACCGGATTATTACTACAGCTTGATCGCCTACACTTGGGTGTACACATTTCAGATCCAGATAGTTATGTCATCGGCTAGCTTGGCAATCAGGCTGTCTTTCTCCTTATCTGCTGCCCTCTCCTCCTCGAGCTCGTCCCGAAGAGCTTCGTTTGTCTCAGAAAGGAGGTCATATTCCCTCTTCATAGTTCGATAAGAGCTCAAAGCTTCAAGGGACTCCTAACTAACTTTAAGCCACTCTTCTATTTTCTGCCTAAGATCTCCAGAGATTTTCCTGAGCTCCTCCATAGTTTTTTTAGCCTTTTCCTTATAACTCCTACCCTCACATTCATTCCTCTCCTTTACAGCTTTCAAGTCCCTGTTTAGGGAAATCTGCCTCTCCATCTGTTCTTGCAAATCCTGGATTTGGGCCTTGAGGTCGCTATTTTCAAAGGACAACTCTATGACCTTAAGCTCAAAAGCTCTGGAAGCTTGAACAGAACACTCCATGGTTTGGATCCTTTTCAGCAGCCCGCTAATGTGGATGGCCATCTGAAAGCAAACTCAATCGAGGAGTGGCTTAAGTCAGAATGATCAAATATTGTAGTTAAAAAAAACATATACACATGTATAGCAAAGCTTACGGAAGTAACGCCAAAGAGGGCAGTAGATATGGAACTCCCAAGTGGCATAGTAGAAGTCTGCTGAATGTCAGACTCTAGGAGAATGAAAGCAATGGCCTCCGCAGCTCATTTTACGTTATTAATCAGAGAGCTTGAGCTTGCCTTAACACTTACCCCTTTTTCACTCTTATAGATTTTTGAATGCTTTAGAGATGGTCCCTCAATAGGACAAGGGGGAATGGTTTTTGATAGAATGCAAGAAACCATCTCTAAAGCTCTCCCAACCTCTGTTGAAGAAGGAGAAGTTGGGATCAGACCTTGCTTGGGGGCCCCACCAGAAGGAGGCAACCTAGTCTCTTGGGAAAGAGAGGTCTTCTCAGCCTTTGGGGGGTCCGAGGGGGCTACGGGCCCCACTTGGGTCAATGGAGGCGAAGCAGGGGGCATATCCACTCTTGGAACTTTGGAGGCTAAGTCACTTCCTGACCCAACCTCAGCCTTGCCTTTGTTTCCACTCCGATTCTTCCTCATCAGAGATAGTTTGGCATTTCGATCCTTCGCGGTTGGGTCCTTTGAGGAAGAACCTGAAAATTCAAGGAAGAACCAACGTAAGAAAGGAGGAAAAGGGAGGTGGCAAAGATAAAAGAGTGAAGGCAAAGGTGGAAAGGAGTGTCATCTGCTACCTCCTCAGCTCTAACAATAGAGAGTGGAATGGGGGGCGTCTACTGTTACCTCTAGAAGGCAGAACCCTTCCTTTAATAGGACCCAAGGCTTGATGAGTTCAGAATATTTTTCTGGTTTACACTTCTCCAACCTGAGCAGCACCTGTTCGTCCTCAGCATTGAGATCAGGTTGAACACCTGGAAAAGAAGATAAGGCAGGACAAGGTCAGGAGGGCTCTCCAAATCCGAGCTTGGTTAGTTTGAGCAAGGACTTACCCAAGTTATCGGGGGCAGACCAGGCTCTAGGAATAGGGAGAGTATCTGTCTTGTCAGCCGGATTATACTCCAAGTGTTCTCCCCACACGAAGAAGAAAAGTTTTTTCCAGCCCTTGTGGGAGCTCGGGAGGTCAAAAATAATCTGTTTGGCTTTTACCCGTTTAGAAACATACAAGAAACCATCACTAGGGGTATACTTAACATTGAAAAGCTCCATTAGTAAGGAGACAGTGGGAATACCGAGCTTGTGTAGCTTGAAGAAAACAAGGAGGCCTACCAGGACACCCCAGAAGTTGGGAGAAAGCTGAGCAGGACAGACATTGAAATGTTGAAGAACACTCTTCACAAAAGGGTGTAAGGGAAAGTGCAGACCATTCTCAAAGGCAGCAATAAAGAAGCAAACCTTCTTATGAAACTGGGAGACATATGGGGTAAATTTATCTAGGCACCAGAACTAAATTTCAGGGGAAAGACCGTAGCGAGCACTAAGGACCTTCATTAGAGATGGGTAAACCTCACTGGGGCCTGCGAGCTCAAAAGCTCTAAAGGCAGCCCCTGCGCCCTTGGCACTACCTGAGACACCAACTCCACTCACCTTAGTCTTGTCCTTACTAGAATTTTTGGGCATAGAGGAGGCAGATAGGGAAGTTTCCTCGGTGTTTCCCTCTGCTTTAGCAGTATCAACACTAGGGAATTTATCAATTTCCTCACCTATCTCGCCTAAATCCGAGTTATGCTTAGCATTCCTATCCCCCAGGAGGGAAACAGAGGAAGGGGTGGCTTTAGGACAGGTAGACATGGTAGGGTAAGAAAAAGGGAGCCTAAAGGTACGATAAAGAAGAGAAATATTTGTGAAACACTCCCTAAGGGTCTGGGGAGCAACATAACAACTCCCAATAAGGAAGACCCTACCAGTCAAATAAGAGTCCAAGAAAAGGGAAATTTGAGACATCGATTGACCTCGGTTTATAAAATAGTAAAATTGAAAGGTCCAAAAATACAAGAACCACCTCAAATCTGAGGGATCCAGAATAGAGAGAAAAATAGAGGGCAGGAAGCGTACCTAGGAGAAGAGGAACAGTAGGCCAAAGCCAGAATCGGGGGCAAAGAGCAAATCTCGTCAAAACCTCGGATTGAATCAGGGAAAATCGTTTTCTCAGCGAAACCCTGGTGGCACCAACAGAATCTAAAAGTTGAAAGTTGTACGAAGAAGAGAGGGAAAAAGAGTAGAGAAGGAGTTCAAAGGATGGAATAAACTGCTCCCCCTCAATTCAAAGACATTTAAAGCTAATGGTACAAAGTGAAGAACATGAATGAGAAACTAGGAAGTGAAATGATTGCCTGAAATTGTCAAAAACCTATTCGGGCGCGAATCGAGGTCACAACTGGAGGTCTCTCCTGATTAAGCCTTAGCTCAGTACCCAAGTTCACTTGGGGTAAGGGCTGGGGACGACTAATGGTACTCAGAATAATTCCCAAGCATGAGGTCGGACCCGGAGGTTAGACCAAGAGGTCAGACAAGCAGGTTTGGATAAGAAGTTAGGAAAGAGACGTAGAGCCCAGGTCAAAGCTAGAGCTCCCCCCCCATACACGCCAACAACAAAAATGATAAGGAAACAGTTGGATGATAACAGAAACCTATTAGGTGGCAAAGAGCCATATTCAAGGAATAAAATCTTTAACCAGCCAAGATCCTCTCCTAAGATCAAGGAGAGTTCCTCGGATAAATAACAAGGATCTTGGTGTAGATCCCAGAGAACTAGGAACAATCCTATAAATATTATGTAACTCTCCCAAGGCAAGGGGGTGACCCTAGTAACATGTACTCTATCTTGTAAACCTTCTGAATAAGAAGAAAAGAAAAAAGGAGCAAGAATCTCCATTGAAGAGTGGATTAGCCGAGCTCCTGAGCTAGTGAACCACTATAATTCTATTGTGTTAATCCCCTAATTCCCCATTTTTTACTGGTCTTCGCTCTTTCGAGTCTTGTAGCACTGATCCTAAGAAAACCAGTTGTTGATCATCTCACCTGCTCACCATCATAAGTTTACATCACGTTAATCTACACCATAGTTGTTTTGTGTTTGTGTTTCTATAATTTAACTCTATCATGCATCCATATACTAACCAGGTGTTTGGACGTTAGGTATAGTTATACATATATGGAGACTTGTGAGTGTACAACATGAAATCTATTCGTCTTAGTAAAAAGGGAATATGTCCTTCGTGATCTTCTTGAATATCAATCATGTAGTCCTTGGCCAATACTGAATGGATTCTCTACCTACTTCCTGATATCGAGGGGTTGATCATTATATGTTGTTAGGTGTCACTCATGATTAGTAGAAGCCAAAGAATAAATTATATTTATTTTTCATAAGGGCAAATTAAAAGATTTTTAATTCAAATTAAATTAATAGAAGTTTTAATTTGAGACACTACTTGAAGATAGTATCTAATTCCTACAATAGGGTATGTTTGAACATATAGGGTGTCACAAAATAGAATTGATTAGAAACTAATGGATATATGAGAGGAAAATCAATTAAGATATAATTGGGGATAATACCTACTTAAGAGTTGATTGGGAATTTATCATTATTTACGATAAATAAAGAGGATCCTAGCTAATGTGACTTTTCCTTCATAAACATCCTCTATATATAAATAGAGGTGGGAGCCTATTTCAAGTGTGACTTATTATATTATCTCTTGCTAGCAGAAGAGTTCTCTCAATATATACGTCTCTATATTTCTCTCTATTTTTTTTTATATAATGTTGAAAACTAGTCGGGCCGATTATATAATAAAAAAATTAAAAATAATTATTAATGCTAACAAATATGCCAAAAAATAGAATAGTTATAAAAATAATATAATTAATGAAGGGGGTGGCTCCCTTTATTACACTTGCTATGACATTTAATAAGCTCACGTGAGAGAGGCTGAGTCAAACAGGCCTAGTTAAACGGGTCAATAAGCTCAGCAAGCAGAGAGAGAGCTCGGCTCTTACCAAACTGTGTTGTTCAATGAGTCAGGGAGCAATGAAAGAGCTCGACCCTAGTCAAGGTGTTCGGTGTGTAACGAAAGAGCTCAGTTCTCGTCATGACCGAGCTGATTTGAAACACTAAACAAAAAGATAAAAATTTTCCAAAAACATAGGTGTACAAGATAAGCTAATAAGATTAATTATAGGGCAAGGGAACTGCTGGGAGATTTTAGTAGTTTTCCAAATTGAATCATTTAATTGGAGGAAGGTGTACCACCTTGAATCAAAATTCATGGAAACCCTAACTGAACAGGTTCTATAAAAACCAAAAGGAGCCAAGATGAAAGGTACACTGAACTCTCCTTGTCTTCTAGCAATTATTTCTATTCCATTACTGACTTAAGCATTAGAGTGTCTTTGGTCGAAGTACTTCGATCTTGGGTAGTGTGTTTGTTTTGCAAAACAGGAAGATTGGGAGATCAAGTTGAGAAACATTCTTTACCAGAAATATCAAATTCAACCTTTAGTGAGAGGTATCATCGATTTTTTTCTCTTACATTTTTTGGCACCGTCTATGGGAAGTTTTCTCATCACTTGAACAAAAAGCAATAATGTTGAGACTTAGAAGTGCTATTGGATCTCCAAGAGGCAGTTTTGCCTTGGAAAACTCTGATCCAGTATCGTTCCCCTCTGATAGTAACGTTAGGATGCATGTCGTGAGATGCCCATCTAGACTCCACAAAGATGAGAAGTTGTCCTCAGCAAGTTTCAAACCTTCCCAGAATCAGAACAAGCAAATTGAAGATCATGGTGAATCCCTCCATGCCGAGGGGGAAAACCACTCCTTGGCGAAGTTGGTCCAATCCCTACAGGAATGACTTCATGCACATGATAAGTTATTCAAAAAATCCTACGCCAGGGAAAAGGACTTGATAAAAGAGAATGAAGAATTGAAAGCCAAGCTGAAGGAGATGACCCAAAAAGAGAAGTGTGAGAGGGACAGTCGACGAGAAAGTCCCCAAAAGAAACATGACAAAACCAAGAATGCCAAGGATAATAAGTACCAGCAAAAAAGACCTTAGGTTTTGGAGGAGGACTCCTGAAAGCAGTTCATCACTGAGGAACTCAACAACCGGTTGAAGAGACCAGAACAAAGATCGGCTAGAGACCTAGCCAAAAGAGGAATAGGAGAATACGGAGAAGGCTCTGAGTCATCCCTTTTTGCTTTATGGATTGAAAGGGGGTGAATCCCAAGCAAATTTACCGTCCTGAATTTCGACAGACCCAGCCTCCCACATCAGACATTACAGAAAATTAATGACCATTCATTGGAAGAATGAACCCCTGCTCTACACAATTTTCCCTAGCTATCTTGGGGAGTCGGCCATGAAGTGGTTCGATAGTTTGCTGAAGGAGTCGATAGATGGATGGTCACAATTGGCCGAGCTATTCACAGCTTGGTTCATTACGAGTAGTAAGCAACCAAAGGATGTTGGGGCTCTGCTGACATTGAAGAAAAAGAGTAATGAAACTCTACGAGAGTACGCTCATCACTATTGGGAAACGATGAATGAGGTCGAAGGATGTAATCCCGAAATTACAGTTGCATCCTTCAAAATCGGATTGCCGAAGGAGAACCCTCTATACTAATCACTCACCAGGAGGCCGATCATAGACTTGGAAGAGTTGATGGTAAGAATCGAGAAGTATGCTAAAGTCGATGATGACTTATCCGGAGACGTGGTTAAAGATAACTATAGTAGGAGGCTGATTAGTACTTAAATATAGTATATTACTATGCCTTTTTAGGACTAATTGTACTTTGATGGAGTTCAAGTGATATCATTTCAGGTCCTAAAGTGAACAAGAGCTCAAGAACAACAAAAATCACACTTGGATGTAACACCAGCATATTGGGGACAAAATTGGAGAAGCTTGGAATAAAGCAAGAACGTTCGAACGCCAACTCATGTTCGAACGTCCACTTGAACTATGAAAAGACCAGAGTGCTGAGACATGGCGTGTTGCAGCCAAGAAGGAAGACCTTGAAGCACTTGAGTACCACGTTCGAACGCCAATTCACATTCAAACGTCCACTTGAATTGATTGAACACTAGGGTGATGAGTGCAAAGTGCCAAGTTCTGCGTAGAGTGTGGAAATAGGTTTCCACAGAAGACCACAGGCCACTTGAGTGAGAGGTTCAAATCCTATTTGGCGTTCGAACGCCCATAAAGCAAAGACAAAAGAAATGTCCGAACGCCATATAACATTCGAACGTCCATAAAGCAAAAACAGAAATCAAGTTCGAACGCCAACTCACGTTTGAACGTTCTCCACAAACAGACTGTAGAGTGGTTGGCTTTCCCTTGGACTTGGGCGACATACACTATTCTTTCACCACCCCCTTCCTCTTCCTTGCCTATAAATACTCCCATTCTGGGAGCTTAAAAGGGAGCTTTTTTTTAGAGAGTTTTGATGGAGGCTTAGACTCCCACTCATGTAGCTAATCTTAGATGTATGTTATATTTACTTGTATGAAGATGGTTACTCCATCTTTTGGTTGAGGAAGCAACCCTCCACTTGTTGGTTGAGGAAGCAACCCTCCATTTGTTGGTTGAGGAAGCCACCCTCCAAAAGTGACTAGCTTTCTTCTACTTTCATTGTTTATGTCTTTCACTTCCATTGATTGAGCTTCCTTTTTTCTTAGAAGGGTGAAACTCTTTCACTTTTCTAGAGCTTTACCAAAGCCGTGAAGGGTAGAACGTGATTCACTCATTCTTCGTTGAAGATCGGCTCTTCATTTATTGCACTTTATCTTGTAAGTTCTCCACTTGGAGGGATGAGTATCACTCACTTTTCTTGCTTTACCAAAGCTATGAAGATTGCGTAGTTCCTCATTCACTCTTTAGTGAGAGGTGATGAATATGTATAAAGTATCTGGAAGTTATATATGTGCATTTTTTTTATGCTTTAATGCTTTATATTTCACTTGCTCATTGAATGATTGAATGTATTTAGCAAAGCTAATATACTTTGTATAACCGTGAGGTCTTTCTATGTCACAGATGACTCTTGCATAGAAAGACTCGTTGGTTCAAGGCAAGTACCCCAACTAGATCTTCATGACAACATTTCAATCTTCACTATTACTGTACTTTATCTAAAGAATGGAACATTAATGTCATGGTTGGATGCCTTGTATAAACACTTGCTTGTTTGTAGACAGGTTGAGTCTCGATATAGACAATTCTTGTAAACTTCTAAGAAGGCATCGAAACTATGTTCTTAATTCACACAGTCCATCTTTATCTTTCGATTAACTTGTTGTTCACATGGAATTTAATTGAGTTATAAAGCACAAGTATAACAAACCAGATGATTACTTACATATTCTAATCCTCAAATTAAAGAGTGACTGTTTCACATTTGAATTTATCTTATATTTTGTCTAGAAAACTTTTGGCAAGAATCTTATATTCTATTCAGAAAATCCCATAACTTCAAACTCTCAAAGTTTCTAGTTACTTGGTCTCTATTATTGCTCACTTCAAAACACTAATCATAGTTCTCTGTGGATTCGACTCAAGACTTAATCGGATTATTACTACAGCTTGACTGCCTGCACTTGGGTGTATACATTTCAGATCAAGTCAAATTTTTGGCACTGTTGCCGGGGAGCCATAAAAGGTGTTTTAAGGTAAAAGGTAAAAAGACCTCTATTTGACGTTCATCAAGTTGACGTTGGGCCTCCCATAGAACAAGTGTATGAGATTTGTGCACTGATAGGACACCCTACTAGGGAGTGTCCAACCATTCCGACATTCAAAGAGATTTTGTTAGAACAAACAAATGTCGTTTCAACTTCAACAAGCCTTACTTCAACCCGTACTCTGAAACATACAATCCAGGGTGGCTGAACCACCCAACTTCAGTTGGAGAAACACATAACCAACTCCCATGAACCAACAACAAGGTTCGCAACCACCCCCTCAAGGACCTCCCACGTATCAACCATACCAACCACCACAAAATAGGAGCCTTGAGGATACTCTGAATCCGTTTATGCACAGCCAAATGAACTACAACAATAGTTCCACTCAGGATTTTACTAAATTCAAAATCCAGACCACTCAATCTTTCAAGGATCTTAAAAGCCATATCCAAAGATTGACCCAATCCATGACCACACATGAGAAGGGCAAGTTTCCTGCCCAACCAAAACCACCAAAAGGCCAATTCTAGGTGGGAAATCCTACAATCATGGAAGCTCCACAAGACCAAGCCTAAGTTGTCACTACACTGAGAAGTAGCAAGGTGATTGACAAGAACATTAGACACGTGCTAATTCCCAAGCCAAAATTTGGGTCAATTCCAGTTAACTCACCAGTTGAGCCTGAGCCAGTAGAGCCAGAACTTGTAATTGAGGAGGAGCCTGAACTTGTGATTGAACAAAACCCAGAACCATCAAAAGGAAAGGAACCCTCATGTCCTATTCTTGCTTCTTTTCCTTATAGACTCAAAACTATATAGAAGTTGAATAATCAGCCAGAAATTTACGAGCTCTTCAAGCAAGTAAAGATCAACATCCCACTTCTGGATGCAATCAAACATGTTTCATCTTATGCCAAGTTTTTGAAAGACTTGTGCATAGTCAAAAGAAGTCAGAATGTTCAAAAAAAAGCTTTCCTGACAAAACAAGCTAGTGCCTTACTTCAACACAAAACTCCTCCAAAATACAAAGACCCTGGGTGTCCAACCGTGTCGTGTATAATTGGAAACTTCAGAATTAAGCAAGCATTGTTAGACCTTGGAGCAAGTTTCAATTTGCTCCCATTCTCTATTTACCAACAGTTGGGTCTGGGTGAACTGAAATCCACCAGTATTACACTCCAATTGATAGACAGATCTATCAAAGTCCCTAGGGGCATTGTTGAAGATGTACTTGTCCAAGTAGACAATTTTGTCTTTCCTATTGACTTCATCGTTCTAGATACTCAGCCAGCAAAGCATTCAAAGAACCCAATTCCCGTTATTCTTGGTCAACTCTTCCTAGCAACTTTAAATGCACTAATCAATTACAGGAATAGGGTCATGAAATTAATCTTTGGGAATATGACTCTTGAGCTAAATATTTTCAATGTTGCCAAACACCCTAGAGAGGACAAAGAAGAAAGATAAATAAATTCCATTGAGTTGTTGGTTCAAGACCATCTGAATAACACATTATGTGAAACTTCCACTGAATCCTCTCTATCAGAATCCATTACATCTGAGACAATAGATGATGATCCAATAAATTGCCCCACTCAAGTTATTGATACATGGGCCCCCAAATTCGAGGAACTTTCACCAAGTGGCACAAAACCACTCTCATCAAGTGTTAAGTCACCAAAGTCTGAATTGAAACCTCTCCCATCTAACCTCAAATATGCATTCCTAGGAGAGGAAGAGTCATACCCAGCGGTAATTTCATCTAAGCTCGCAGACTTGCAAGAGTCTAAACTGATTGAAATTCTTAAAAGTCATAAAAGCACCATTGGGTGGACCATCACTGGCTTGAAAGGAATAAGCCTATTAATCTGAAATCATGCCATATACCTAGAATAGGATTCAAAACCCTCTCGACAAATGCAGTGAAGACTGAACCTTCACATGAAGGAAGTTGTGAAAATAGAAGTGCTTAAACTCTTAGATGTAGGGATAATCTTTCCCATCTATGAATTGCAAATGGGTTAGTCCAACCCAAGTTGTGCCCAAAAAGTCTGGGGTCACAATGGTCAAGAATGAAGCAAATGAAGTAGTACCAACTTGAGTCATCATAGGATGGCGGATGTGTATTGACTATCAAAACCTCAATTTGGTGACTAGAAAAGACTATTTTTCGTCTTCCGTTTCTTGACCAGGTTGTAGAGAGAATTACAGGCGACTGTTCCCTGGATGGGTATTCGGGGTATAATCAAATTGAGATATCACTCAATGATCAGGAGAAAACCATATTCACATGTCCCTTTGGCACTTTTGCATTCAAGAGGATGTCATTCGGACTCTATAATGCTCCTGCAACATTCCAAAGATGCATGTTGAGCTTGTTCAGTGACATGGTTGAGAAATTTTTAGAAGTATTCATGGATGACTTCTCTATCTATGGAGACTTATTTGATTTGTGTCTGGTCAATCTAGAAAAGATGTTGATAAGGTGTCAGGAAGCCAATCTAGTACTTAATTGGGAGAAATGTCACTTCATGGTAACACAAGGCATTGTTTTATGTCACATTGTGTCATCTGAGAGCATGAAAGTTAACAAGGCAAAAATAGATTTGATTACAAATTTGCCTGCTCCCAAGACTGTAAAGGATGTCCAATCATTCTTAGGACATGCCGGCTTTTACAGGAGATTCATAAAGGATTTCAGTACCATAACTAAACCCATGTGTCATCTCTTGAGTCAAAACGTAATCTTTGATTGGAATGAAGCGTGCCAAAAAATCTTTTCATAAGCTTAAAGACATGATAATTTATGTCCCAATAATGCAGCCCCCTGACTGGACTCTGTTCTGTGAACTAATGTGTGATGCAAGTGATTATGCTATAGGTGTTGTATTGGGGCAAAGAAAAGATAAGAAACCACATGTCATTTACTATGCAAGTAAAACTTTGAACGATGCTCAAATGAATTATTCAACAACTAAAAAAGAATTGCTTGCGGTAGTTTTTCCTTTGGAAAAATTTCGTCCTTATCTTGTTGGTTCTTCTGTTACTATGTTCACTGACCATGCAACATTAAAATTCTTGCTCAGAAAGAAGGATGCTAAGCCTAGGATCTTAAGATGGATACTCTTGATCCAAGAGTTTGACCTGGTCATTAAGGATAAAAAGGGTGTTGAGAATGTGGTGGCAGACCATCTGTTCAAATTAACATATGACTTTCAGGAAGATGGAGTACCAATCAATGAAAAATTTCTCAATGAATAACTGTTCATAATTGATGAGACCCTATGGTACGCTGATATTGCTAATTTCCTTGCTACTGGAACTCTCCCTCCATCCTTCACCCCCATGGACATAAAGAAATTTTTGAGGGAGGTTCGCAACTTCTTTTGGGAGGATCCATACGTATTCAAGTACTGTAAGGATCAGATCATAAGACGTTGCATCCCCGCTCATGAAAACAGGTAATATCATTTTGTCATTCTGAAGCATGTGGTGGCCACTTCTTCTCAAGAAAAATCGCTGCAAAAATCTTGCAGTGTAGATTTTACTGGCCCATACTTTTCAAAGATGTCCATGCCTTTTGTTTAATTTGCGATAGATGCCAAATGTTGGGGAGCATTTCAAAAAGAAACATGATGCCCTTAAACCCCATTTTGCTGATTGAAATTTTTGATTGTTAGGGCTTCAATTTTATGGGACCATTTCCCCCTTCCTTTGGCTATCTATACATTTTAGTGTCCATAGATGATGTGTCCAACTGGGTAGAGGCAATTCCATGCCGAAATAATGATCACCAAATGATGATCAAATTTTTAAAAGAAAACATTTTGTTTCGGTTTGAAATTCTAAAATTAATCATAAGTGATGGGGGTGCTCATTTTTGTAATCGTCCTTTCTGGAATTTGTTGAAAAAGTACTTGATTTTTTCACAAAATTGCAACCCCTTATTATTCACAGACAAGTGGACAGGATGAATTAGCTAATCAGGAGATCAAATTAAATCTTAGAAAAAGTGGTAAATCTAGACAGCAAATATTGGTCAGCAAGGCTAACTGATGCACTCTAGGCATATCGCACTACTTTTAAAATAATTTTGGTCACGTCTCCTCATCGATTAGTCTATGGCAAGCCCTATCACCTACCTGTTCAATTGGAACATAGGGCATACTGAGCCATTAAAGCGATGAACTTTGACCTAGACAAGGCCGGACTGTCAAGAAAACTTCAGATTAACAAATTAGAGGAATTGACAAATGAATCATATGAGAATGCTGAGATTGTGAAATCCAAGATGAAAATTTTTCATGACAAGAACATAATGTGAAAGTCTTTTGAACCTGCTCAAAAGGTCCTGTTGTTTAATTCATGAATCCACCTCTTTCCTGGTAAGTTGAAATCAAGACGGGCTGGACCTTATATTATCAAAAAAGTATTTGAACATAGAATAGTCGAAGTGGAAAATCCCTCGAACGGTAACATCTTTACTATTAATGGTCAATAGTTGAAACCATTTTTGGAGGATTTTGTTAAAAAAATGGAAACAATTCTTTTAATTGACCTAGAATATCCCTCTGAGATTTGTGCCTATAGACACAAAAAGGGGTAGGGTCAAGAAAAACCCGATCAAAACCGACCCGAGAGGACACCTTTATAAAGCATCCCCCCTTTCCTCTTTTTCCCCACTGCCTTTCCTTTTTGTTCTTCCTCTTCTTCTCTTTCTTTGTTGTTTACTATCTTTTGTAAACACGACAAAACTCCCAACAACCCCATGACCATACTCCCCGAAGACCCAATCATTTGTCTCATGATCTGCACGTGTTTATTCTATTTGTACATGACTCTTTTTCTTCTGTCTGCACTCAAAATCAAGGGTTTTCATCCTAGCAGAAACCCAGATCTACATAGAGAGGATTGATTTGTGTATTTTTGCTTATAGGTTTCAATAGATGAACAGATCTCTACCTTTCAACCTCATCTTCAAGCTCAACATATTGATAAATTCGAAATATTTGGGACAATGTTTAGTTTATTTTAGGGGTGAGAACAGTTCATATTTTGTGCCCGTAAACCATATATATATTTTTATGTTGATTGTTGTGATCATATTGTGAACCTTGCCTTGTATTTTGTACAAATTAGTGATTATGTTTGTGAGTCAGTTTTAATAGTCTTTGTGACTGGCAGACGTTAAAGAACTAGATAGTGAGTCTTAAAGTATAGAAAGAATGAATGTTAAACTTTTTTGGTTTAGTCTGGGAGTTCTATGCACTTTTCCATCTAATGTGCATGCCGTGATCATGAGAAAACCAAGATTGGTAAGAAAAAATGAGATCCAAGAAGAACAAGCGAAACACCTCTATGGATAAGCACTTTTGCTAAACGCCGTCGTGCCAAGAGACTTGGTGCCTGTAAAAAAGTGTGGTAGAGTCTTTCATGAGAAAAGGTACAATCAGTGTTCTGAACCAATTTTTGGTTGCACACTCAATCGATTAGACTGGATAGTGAATGGGCTGAGTAAGGATTACCCTGAGATGCCATGTTATTCCGGTACTTTGCTTAACTGGTTTGTGCGAGAGGAAATTGGGAGAGACACTAGTTGTCCTAACTACATAGATACGGAGGGAGACTCGAACTAGAATATTCTCTGTGGGAAATAGTACCTTTGATGGGATGAAAGCTAAAGGGTCTGAATTTTTGTAAGAAAGTGTAAAAATCCTTTTTGTTTTGTACAAAATTTTTTGACTAAAATGAAAATATGGGCTGAGTAAGGAATGTCCCAAAATACCAACCTAAAGCTTGTGTAGGGACTTATCCTGAGACATCATGAATTTTTGGTTCAAACTTGTGTATATTGCCCCATTTTATTATGCATAGTGTAGTACAAAAATTTGTTTGATTTTTGATTCCTTATTTGAACGCCAAGTTACGTTCGAACGTTAGTTGTTTGCAGTACTCAGCCTCTGATGGAAACAAAAAGTACTAGAAGCTCAGCCCGTTCGAATGCTAATAGCACGTTCAAATTAGAGTAACGTTCGAACGCCATAAGCATACATCACTTTGGTCTCTGACAACTCAAAAGTACTGAGAGCTCACCATGTTCGAATGAAAATCACGTTTGAACGATCTATTTAAAATCCTTCTAGACACGTTCGAATGTTACCCACATTCGAATGTCACTTCTTAGGCTATAAAAGCCTGGATCGTCTTCCCCATTCCATACCCTTTCAAAAATCTCCAAACCCTAGAGCGCCTTTCCAATACCCAGGCCTCAAAACACCCCTCATTCCCCATTTTCACCTAAAACCGACCCTCCCAAAGCCATTCTCACATAAAAAACCTCAATCCCTCAAGAAAATCAAGACTTTCAAAGCCCCCTTGAGCTCAAAGTCGAAACCATGCTTCCAAGGGTCAAGCTCCCTGCTAAGTGCAACCCAATCACTCAAGGGCCCAATTTCATGGAAGAGGTGATCGAAGCAAGAGAAGGGAGACCACCCATTGTTTGTAGATATGACATAACTCTCTTCCCCTCGGCTCTCAAGGCGGATAGGTATGAGAACTATTACCAGAATCATGCCATTGTTTGTGAACAAGATGTAATTTTGAGTGATTTTGTTGAATTGGGTATTTTTGTGGACATGGAGATGAGGGGTTGGTCATTGTATTTGAGAAATGGCGGAGAGGCCGTAGTTGACTTGGTGCGCTAAAAAGCTATGTGAGGGGAGTCCATGTGGATGTGGATGAAGATTATATTCAAGAGATGAGGCAAAAAGTGCCTCGGGTGCAGAACCTGACATACCCCTTGAAAAAGAATGTAGCTATGAATGTGGTTGGGGCAGAGTTGACTGGGGTGACTGGTTTTTCGTGGTCGGGAAAGAGATTTTTTAGGCAAGGGGAGTTCATGGACAAGTATAAAATGTTAAATTTGATTGAGGTGTCTAACCTTGCCCCAATAGGACGAAAAAATGAGATTTTACCCGACATAGCCCATCTACTCTATGCACTTGGAAAAGGCCAAAACATCCATCTCCCCTCCTTAATTTTGATAAAAATGAAGAAGGGCTGCGACGTAAAGAGGAATGCGCTCCCTTTTGGCACCCTAGTGACTCAAATATGCAAAGATCAAGGGATTAGGGTAAGGCCTAAAATGAGAATTCAAAAGCCAATGGGGCCACTGAACAAGGCATCCTTTAGAGGAGCCATGGTTATAGTGGTGGCCCGGTGGCAAGATGAGAACTGCCCTCTTCCCATGGAGTTGACGAGGTGTAAGATGAGCTTGACAAGGAGGAGAAGAGAGAAATGGAGGAAGAGAGAGACTAGGCACAAACATAGGAGGCAAGCCCCAGCACGAGTACCCGAAGTTCTTTACGAGACATCATTCTTAGCATTGAAGCTAAGCAGGATGAAATTCTTAGACTTTTGAGGGGTGGAGCTGCTGGAGATGGTGGATTTGGTGGAGGAGATTGATTGTTGTTCTTGACTTTGGTTGTGATTATTGTTGCTTCTTCTTTAAGATTTCTTCTTTGGTAGTTTTTGTACTAAAAAAATTTGTTGTTGTTCTTTCAGTGGTAGAGTTTCTTTTTTGTGATTCTTGAGGATATTTGTAGTTTGTTGTGGATATTTGGTGGGTGTTTGTTTCTTTTTGGGTCGATGATTGAGAATACTTGAAGTTTTTGTGTCTTAGTCACTTCTTTTATGATGGATTCAATCATTGGTACTATTGTAAATGATCATATTTCGTGAAGTGAATGGTTCAGTTTATCACTTTTATCTGTTTAAAATGCATGTATAGAATTAGCACTTTAGTAATTCTTGATAAATAATGAAACAGATGCAAATGCTAAGGTTGCTTGTTAAAATAACTAAGCATATGATCAGTTTGACACCTCAACTTAGCAATTTAGACTTAAAACCACATTTCTTGGAAAATTGGTGTTATTTCTATGCGTAAATTGTCAAATGTACATCAGTATTTGTTGTTCTTAAGGTACAAGATGATCAGACTTGAAAATAGAATCGATATATAAACGACATTCCCCGGAACAACCCGACATAACTAGTGGAGATAACGAAAAATACTATGGTAAGCTTTGAGCGTTGCGATGCTTTTTTGAGAGGAGATCAACATTTACTCAAGAAAGCTTTTTCACTATCTATCTTTGAATAATCTCATTACATTTGCTTTGATTGATGCAACTAAAGCACTATATTGACATATTTGTTCATACAACACAGACATATGCACATACTTGAGAAAAGATCTTAGGCCATCTTTGATTTGACTTTGAGCCTTAGTCATTTCTTTTAAAAGAATCTCCCTAGTCAGTCATGCTTGAGCCTTCAATGAATGATTTCTTTTTTGAAAAACCCATATGATAATCGAGCCACATATGCTAATGAAATAGCTGATTCGAAACACTAAACAGAAAGATAAAGATTCACCAAAAACTTAGGCGTACATGATAAGCTAATAAGCTTACTTATAGGCCAAGGGAATTGCTGGAGAGATTTCAGCAGTTTTCTAAACTGAATCACTTAATTGGAGGAAGGTGTACCACCTTGAATTGAAATTCATGGAAACTCTAACTGAACAGGGTCTATAAAAATCAAAAGGAGCCAAGATGAAAGGTATGCTGAACTCTCCTTGTCTTCTAGCAATTATTTCTATTCCATTACTGACTTAAGCATCGGAGTGCCTTCGATCGAAACACTTTGATCTTGGGCAGTTTGTTTGTTTTGCAGAACAGGAAGGTTGGGAGATCAAGTTGAGAAACATTCACTACCAGAAATATCAAATTCAACCTTTAGTGAGAGGTATCATCAATTTTTATCTCTTACAATTAATGTATGCAAGAAATGAAAAAAATAGGGCAAAATTTCCCAAATTTTCAATTAATCCTCAAAATTTTGTATACTAGTCTTCTATTCCCTTATTGCATCTATTAATGAGTTAATGTGATTCAAATTCTTAACCAAGTATTAATAATAAGGGTTTAAAACCCACTAATGTATGTTGTAGATTTCAAGAATGGAGGAAGAAAAACACCATAGTAATGGCAATTACAGATAACTAATCTCCTTTGAAGCAGACAAATAAGGTCAAAAATTAGGAGCAATAAAGTGAGATATGTTTCTTAAAAATAAGTCCAATATTCACAAAATAATTAACCAAAAGTATGAAAATAGTGGCAACAAGCACTACAATCAGAACACAATAAATTACTATGAGTGTAGTCTACAAACTATAGAAAGATAGAGAAAGATGATTAAGAAGTACCTGTATCTTTAATCCACCTTTGATTCAAGCCAACAACATGAGTTGAGGCACCATCAAAAGATGACCATGAACCATGAATTGTGACGATGATGGTAGTGACTCTTGTGTGCTTGAGCTGAGACAACTGAGAGTTGTAGAGGCTAAAGAGAGAGAGAGAGAGAGAGAGAGAGAGAGACGAGTGAAGGCTGAGAGATGAGAGATAGCAATTAGAGAAAAATGACCCAAAAAACTGATTTTATTTGGTTTTTAATTGATCTGGTTTGGACGAATGGTTCAAAAACATCTGGTTTAACAAGTCTTGGGCGGTTTTGGTGCTTAATTGATCTAACCTATGAACCGGTCCAATTTAAGGTATGGTTCACCGGGTTTGCTGGATTTTAAAACATTGATTCATGATATAATACAAAATTGATTGTTATACCATTTTAATTAGATTAACTAGGGTGAAATTCATGGGATGGCTAGATCCACATAAAGTGAGATTTATTTAAAGTAGTTCTAACTTTTCACATGATTATTAGTATTAGATATTAATAGATATGTGTTAAATTGAGAATCTTGTCTTTGGTGTGTCATAGAACACTCATCCAAAATGGTTTTTGTGAAAGATCATGTTTTGGTTGAGCAATTTTCTTTTCCATAGATATGTCGGTAGTAATCTGGTCATAATTTTTTGTCCCGAACTTCGATTGAGGTGATTCAAGTGGAATTTTAAAGTAAACTTTGAGGACCAAAAACAAATATTTCACAAAAAACAAAATTTGAATCCACCTCTAACTATGAGTAAATCGAGTTTCAAGTTTGGACATAATTTTACATCCGGATGAAATTCAAAAATTATGTTCTATACTCCTTAAGTGTTAAGGAATATATAATTCCAATGTATTAGTGCTATAACTATAAAAACTACATTTTTATTATTTATGCAATCTGTTTGGATGAATGAGAGAATGATCATGGACTAATACCAAAATAATTGAGCTATGTGATTGGTTAGATGTGGTGTATGTGTATTCATTTGGGTATGTAATTTAAAATGGGACTTGCATGCCTTCCTACTTCATTTCTACATGTAAATTCTTCTCTCCGCTCCTATTGTAACTCCCCTTGATCTCGATCAAGGTTTCTTATAATTTATGTAATGTATATAGAATAATTAGTTCAATAGGATCAAAGGAGCAAGATGGAAGAATGATGGAGTTCAATTGCAAGTCCATGCTGGCCCATTGCAATTACAAGACCCAATATAATTAAATATCATGTTATGATACAAATTAGAATATTATCACCACCCAGGCCCAGATTTAATTCAATGGCTCGAATTGAATCAAACTTAAAAGTCCACGATCATTCAAGGGCCTAAACCCAACTTACCATTGATTGTTATATTACTTCAAAGTGTTTTCAAAATAATGCAATGAATCATATTTTGAAGATTCAAATTAATAAATTTCAAAACCCTAATTTTAAGAGTTAAAATTATTGTTTTGTGAGAATATGACATATTAATAGCAATAATAACAATAAATGGCAAGTATTGTAAATTGTATGAGATGCATGAAGTTATAAGATACATGGATGTCTGAGATGCATGAATGTATATATGAGATACATCTATATAATAAATTAGTTAAGCATTTGAATTTTATCCTAGACACATTCCTGAGATGCATTGAATGTATATATGAGATACATCTATATAATAAATTAGTTAAGCATTTGAATTTTATCCTAGACACATTCCCCCCCCCCAAAATCCATCTCATCATCCTCACCTCACCCATCAATTTCTGTCAGACTCTATCTAACACTACCCATCTCTTTGCTTTTTTAAAATCCTTGCTTCTTTACTCTCTCTCTCTCTCCATCGCCAATGCCAGAGGGAAAGCCACCGCCATATCCACCACGCCAGAGCTAAAGCCACCGCGTCACAACTTCCTCTTCTCCCAGGTATCCCTCTTCTCTTCTTCTTTTCTCTCTCCACACACATGCGAATAGCACCCCCCCAGCCTTCCCTTTCTGTGAATCCCAACCACACACGCACACAACACAACACAACATACAAAACATCCACACCCACACAAAACACACACACCCTTAACATACCCACACCCCCTTCATCAAACCCACACCACCACACAAGGATCCACCAAGTGTTTGTTTAAATTCCTAGGAGAAGTTTGTGCAAATATTTGACAAAATTTGGGTTATAAATTTTTTCAAAGGTGGAGAGGATTTGGAGAAACCTTTAGCTTTTCTATTCTAGACTTGATTTGGCAAATGGTTACCTTCCTAAAAGACTTGATTGGGCAAATGGTTACCTTCCTAAGTATTGGCAAATGTTTTTGATCGCGGTACAAAAGAAAAAATATTTTTTCTGCTCTTCCTTTTTTTCCCTTTTCGTAACTTTGCATTTGATTCCTTAATTATCAATACTTTAATTTGTTGATTCCAATAAAGAGACATTGTAGCATATTGAAATAAAAATATGAAAAAAATGCCACACTTCTTGTATAAAAACACTCTGAATTTTTTTAATTTTTATTGACAAGATGATAGATTGGTCCTTCACATATAATTCATGCAGTGGGTACAATGCCTCAATGATCAAGTTCTCAATTTTTAAAATTTGTGTTGTTCTTTAAAGTTTTGTTTCTTTATGATTGTAGCCTTGTAGGGTCATATAAATTGCAAGGAATACAGTTGTTGTAGTTTGGAGAATATTGAGAAAGAGAATCTTTTAGTTGCATGACTGTTGTTCAAGGATTAATATTGCCAAGATTTTAGGTATGATTTGGTTTTTTGGTATGATTTGGTTTTTTCTTTCTTATTCCTATGAGATTTAATAACCTCGCAAGTTAAATATTCCTGATAGCTTGCTTTTTTTTGAATAACGTATTTGGGTAAAATTTAAATGGATGTTGAAGTTTTTGAAATTCTAGGAGCTAATCTATTGAGATGAAATGAGCCATTATGGCAAAAGTTGACACAATTTGTGTATTGGTGAATTTGTGTCTTTCTTATGCAATATGAGAGGAATATAAAATCAAATGACTACTTAGGTTGGTGGTTGAGTTATGCAATGCATACTTAGGTGTGTGACTCACTATGATTTTTATTATGGACATTGTTCAAATATGATATTTTGGACATGTTACATTAGTTGCAAAATGATTATATTAACGTAGGACGATGGTGCAATGGTGAGTCCAATAGTTGGTTTGGGATGTGATTTCTTAAGAATAAACAAACATTTACTAAGTACTAGCCTTGGATGGTATCATTACACAAACCATATACATAGGTTAATATTATTTTTGAGGGTCTATTTTTGGAGAAATTATGTCAAAAATTTGTAAAAAAAAATAATTTTTGGGCCCAACTTCTTATTGCTAAGATGAATCCCTATTATTGATATGTTTTAAAAATAAAAGGCAGAATTAAGAAATAATATTAGAAAAAGAGTAAATGGATTCAATGCATTATGGATTTGAGATCTTTATGTCCTCGTTGCAATGGAATATGGGTTTTGTTATTGGAATCTAGAATTAGGAATTGTCATGTTTGGTTTGAATTATATATTAGCCCCAAATTGTTTGAAAGTTGTGCTTACTGCTTTATATTTGATTTGATACAAGTTTTATAATTAGGTTTGTTTTGATGTAAATCTATGTCTGGTTTGATTTAAATTTTGCTAATGTTCAATTTTAATTGAATTTTGCTGACGAATTACTAGAATCTAGAATTAGGGATTTTCAATTTTTTAATTAGGTTATATTGATGCGAAATTGCATGTGTAAATTATGTAGATTTTTTTTGTGTGAATTGAAATAAATTACTTATTTGGTTGATATTGGGAATGGTGTCAATTGAATCTGAGGTTATCTTTCTCTATCAAATACACAGTTAAATACGATATATTTTCTGTCTAACGTATGTATTCACTTTCTTAAAAGTTGTTCTTATAATATCATATTTCTTGTGATCTATTTCCATTTTTTTACTTTAAGCAAATGGAGTGGTTGATTATTTACATGTATCTCTATGTATTAACTAACCATAATTTATAATTTACTTTGAAATTTATAAGTTTAAGGAATCTTTTTTGAAGATGTCACTTTTTTCAATAATTTATTCTTGATTTGGGATACATTCTCTCAATTGTTAAGGTTTATCAAATTTTTTGACGAAAAATATGATTGTGTAATAGTCTTCAATTAGTTATATTAGATGGTTGTTTTAATGGCTCTTTGTATTTCGTTTATTTGTTGTTGTAGAAAAGAAGACACTATTAAACTTTATTTTTCAAAACAAGCATAGAAGGGGTCTGCTTGCAACGTAATTTGTTCATGACTTATGAAAGTTATGTTATGTGTGTGTTTGTGTGTACAACAGCATATATATGTTTGTGGTGTTATTTCTGCAAAAGTTAAATTATCCTTTTCTTTATGATGAATCTATTTAGAGATTCATTTAGTGTGTTTGTCCATTTTACTTTATGATGAATCTATTTGGCATCTTACTCTTTTATTATATTATACTTTTCCAAATAAAGGTTTGCGGTTGTGATACTCTTGATTGTCGTGCTTTATGATCACGCACAATGAAACTCTATTTTAAGAGTTAAATGATTCTTTAAATTTTATATTTTTGCCTTTTGTTGAAGTTGTAAATTGTTTAGCTCGATAGCATTTGAACTTGAGCACAACATTATCCATATTGGGATACAAGCAGCTATATTCTTACATAGTTTTTTATGCAGTTTGATTACCGTAACATGTGTATTTTATTCAAAATTTTAGATTTCAATTTTAGTTAATATTTTTTTTCTTCTAAATATTTGATGTCACTATATTTGTCTTAAATTGGAAGTATTTTATTGTTATGATCTTAAAGTTTTTTTTTAGACGACTGACAGTAAACGGGGGAAGAATTTTTGGGGAATTATTAAGTTCGATGTGGTGTTTTTTGTTTGGTGGTGGGAAAAATACATCTATGTAAGAATGGTCTAGGTTAATTCAACTTAATCTAATAGTAGAAAGTGACTCCCCAACTTAATCTAAGTTTAGTCTCTTTCTCTCCCCACTTCTTTTCTTTTTCTCTTCTCAGCTCTTTCACTTCTCTCATGCCCACACACATGCACCCAACACACAACACACAAAGCAAACACGCACACCCCACACATCTTTCCTTTTATACACACTGGGTGATTGAAAAAATGTCAAAAAGAAAATAAATAGCCTCCCCTTCAAATCCCCACTAATGCCCTAAT
>CAUOFW020005240.1:0-27895 GCA_963454935.2 Ilex paraguariensis
TTCAAAAAAATTGGTCATTCGATTTTTCTCATCAACTGTATAGTATATAAAAAAATGGAATTTTCTGCTTGCTGGTGCTTGAAATAATAATCAAACTTTGACCATCATCGGCAGAAAAATTTTTTTGACCTTTCAACTTGTATAAAATTATGACAATCACTTTGAATAAATCCAACATTTTGATCCACCTGCTTCATTTACCAGATAAGAAAATGTTTTTGTAGCCCTTATACCAATGTAAACCATTGGTTTAATAACAACTTTACTATACTTAGTATCTTTCGGGCGGATCTCATCAAGTGTCATAGTTCAAATTCAAGAAAAGTGTGATTTTGCTCATAAAAAAATTTTGAAATTTCATACACGCCATTTTTCACCATAAAAATAACACGATCCTGACAACCACAACTCGTGTCTAATTTATAGGATTTTTTCTTTTCACTTGGGTCTATAAATTCTCTAAATCCCTCTTTTGAACATAAAAATACGCGTATGCTAACTTCACATGTGTTTCTTGAAAAGCTCTTATGCCCCTTTCGAATGCTAAAACTTTTTATGTATGCATATTTGTTGTACATATTAAATGCCTCTTCTTCACTAAATGCTAACTTATCAACTTTCAACTCACAATCATCATTATTGGCAGTTAAAAATTGATCAGGTGCATTAATCTCAAAGTAGTCAACTCTAACTTCTTCGTTGTCATTGTCACAGATTTCTATAGTGTAAAATTATGTAATGACATATAGTTAAAATTTCATCAATGTATAGCTAAATCAAACATACATAATTAATTTGAATCTAAAAGGGAAAAAAAAAATACCAATTTGTGCAATTTGTTTGCCATGATTTGAAGCCATTGTTCAATCTATGTCCTCACTCTTCACGTTGAGTTTGCATACAATAAACCTCAACAGATGAGAAATACGAAGTAAAAAACATGATACCCACAATAATGGACAGTGAGAGAAAAGAAACTAATTTCTTACCAATCCTCAAGTGAGACTTTTGAAATGTTAAAAGAAAACGTGACCATGGAGAAAAAGAAAGAGAGGTTGAAGGAGAGATGTTACTTTGAAAGTGGAAATGAGAGTTTTACGATGGAAGAAGGTAATAAACAAGTGGTTGGTGAATGAGTAACAGTTAAAACAATAATGAATTTTTAATTAATGGGTAAGCAATGCTACAATATCTAGTCAATTAGTTGTCTCAAAAAT
Organism: Ilex paraguariensis; assembly: GCA_963454935.2. Lineage (NCBI taxonomy): Eukaryota > Viridiplantae > Streptophyta > Magnoliopsida > Aquifoliales > Aquifoliaceae > Ilex > Ilex paraguariensis. Next base: position 1,218 of record CAUOFW020005240.1, read on the forward strand.
ACAGTTGAGTTGACCTTTACATATGCTTTTACAGCAATCATCCTAACGGAGGTTAAGTAACAGATGGAGAACAAGGAGTTAAAGTCCTGATGTGTAATGCATCTGAAAACTACTCATGTGTCCTTTTTTTATTGGTTATACACACCACATGGGCCTATCACGTGGTGTGTATAACCCATGCAAAAACGTTTCAGAAGATCATTATGCATTCAAGGCCCAACGAAAAGTAAAAAGGTGATAGTATAGATAAAATGACTTGGAATTGATTGAGACCAAGGGTGTTTGATTTCGATCGGGCCAATGATCAAAGACTCATCGCTTTGCCATGAGTTCTTTCAATTTTAGGTCGAATTCCATCATTTATGCCCTAAAAACTCTGTTTTTGCTGTTTTAAGAAAGAATTCAGAAATTAATAATAAATCATAAGAGATTTCAAATTCAAAGCCGTCAGTTGGGTTGGACTCCAGATGACACGTACTTTTATGTTAATTAATTAGATTATAATTTTTTATTTTTAATAATTTTGTATAATAAGAATTTTAATTTTATTATGGAGACGATTAAGGTTTTAACCGTTCATATATATCTATATAATAACGTAGAACTGAGTTTAAATTTTGGAGACAAAGAGAAGTTCATATCATTTTGAGACAAAACATAAACACATTCAACGGACAACGTAATCCCAACATAAAAGATGGTTCAAATCATCTCAAAAATCTTGATCTAACGATCTATAGTGAGTACTAAATTTTGTTTTCGTGCCTAACAACATTTTCTGACTCATGTCTCTCTCTCTCCTCTATATGCAATGTCTATCTATATCAGATGCAATCCTCAATTCATGTCCTAATATCTTACCCTCAAATCTTCCTCTCTCTCCCTCTCTCCCTCCCTCCCTTCATGCTATGTAAACAACTATCATTTCCCCTACCTATTCTCTCTAAGCCCTATGCATCTTGCTTCTATCTCTCTCCCATCCTATTATGTCTCTCGGTCTATCTCTCAAACTCTATATTACACCCGAAATACATCTCTCTCATACCTATTCGTCTCTCTCAGTTGCCACAACGCCACCGCCATATCACCATCCTGGTATGCAGCCTCTATCTCATTCTCTCTCTGTCTACCAATTACTACCGGACCACAACCACTCACACCCAAATCAGCAACCCCATCCATCGCCCACCGCATATACGCATAGCCATCACCACCACACACGACACAAACCATCGCCCATGTTGCCTCCATCCCTTTTGTATGTATGATTTCAAAGTGTTTGTTGGTTTGCTTCTGGAAAAAAAAATACAAGCTCAATTTTTAACTTTGACAGACATAGCCTATGAGTTTTTAATTTTGGGTGGTTTTAAGAATTGAGTTTTTGATTTTGCTATCAAGAAAATATGTGAATTTCGTTTTTAAAAAATTATTCATCTCTCAGTGCCAACCCATCTGATGGATTCCAGTAATTTTAGAGTATATGATGAATTGGATTTTTGATCTAGCAGTAACTTTTTTTGCTGACATTGCAATTCTATTTGTTTGTATTAAAGTCATTTAAATGGCTTTATGATTTTAAATTGGAAATTTGGTTGAACAAGTATGTTTTTTTGTATGGTTACTTTGCATGATATAAAGATAATGAAGGTTAGGAAGTTTTTTTGATTCTTTTATACCTAATGTGCCTCTTTTGCAATAGTATTATCCTTACATATACAGAATAATTAGCATGATTTTTATTTAGCCTTTTCTTTTTATATGCAACTCCAATGGATTTTTTTTGCGTACATTCAATCTTTTTGTGATCATTGTTAGGGACACACCTACCAGCATAATTGCATTTTTAATTATGCAACGATACAATTTTAATGCATTTCAATGCAGTTCGGCATTTTAGGTTTGACTGTTGTAGTGCATGTGGTATTGGGAATCCAATTTGCACGATATTGCTTGAAGATTTTTTTTTTTGTTCATAATTGATGTATGGTAAGTTATGATTTGGTGTAATAGAGTGTTACTATGACAAAGTCAATATTTGGTTGCTAAGAAATTGAAAAAAATGATGATTTTGACATTCAATTGTTGGGTTGTATGTTGTTCATGCTTTTTATATTCATGGGTTCATTTCTGTTTTTGTATAAGTTTTTGGTAGATTGCTGCATTTGAGGCACTACCAATTGCTTATGTGGTTCAAGTAAGGACAAATGAACTCACTTTTGTCAATTAATATGAATTTAGGTTTGAAAACTATGTTCTTGATTACTAAAATCATGGTTGTGAGATGTATTTGTGTTTCAGTTGCCGATCTTTTCAATTTTTTGTTCTCTTTTTTGTTCTTGCATTGCAATGTGATACTTATATGTGGGTAGAATTAATTAGATAGAACAAGATAGAGTGGGGTGGAGAAAAGTTTGATACTTACAATAGCATATGCAGACCTTTTACTTCAATGAACCATATTCATTGTTTTGTTTCTTTATGTTAATTACTCTTTGGGTCACAAACTAAGGTATTTGTGCAATTGTTGATGTTGTAATCAGATAAGCAATGTCAATGGATCCCCCTTTAGTTCAACTATATTATTTTGTCCTCATTCACTTAGCAACGTCACAATCAACTTCACGCCACTGTTCATTTCACCAGTCCTCATTCACTTGGGTTATTGCATTTTTTTTTGTTTTATATAATGCCTTCAGGTACGGACAATCTCTAATATGGCGTTAGATCAAGAATACGAGCCTTGAAATTATTAGGTGAGCTTGAGACTAAGCTCGATCTCCTGAAAGTTTGTCTTTCCCGAATGACGAAACAAGCGGTGGAAAAATGTCAGCAGTTGGAATTCAAATTTGAAAAGCGGAAGCAGAGGAGTTATGATATGGAAATGAAGGAACCAGTTGGTCATGAACTGAGAGACAAAATTAAGTCAGGATTGGAAAGCCAACCAGAGAAACCCAAAAGCAAAATGGAATCAACAATGAATCAAATTGAGGGCGGAACGAAGGTTCGAGAAGATGCTTGAGGATCTGGAAATGCTTTCATACAGAGAAGACGACCTTGAAGTGATTTTGCAGCTGTAGATGTAGTGTTTTGCTTGATATAGAAGAGAATCATGGATTGAATTGGTTAGAATACATTACTATATTGACCTCTTAATTGCTTTGACAATTGTTTTGGATAGTTGTTCTTTGATTATAGACTTGTTAGTTACTATTTGCATATCTTAGTGTAGATATGTAGAGTGAAAGATTACATTGTTAGTAGACAGACCAAACATCTCTTATTTCCTTATCTATACAAACATGGGCTTGATTTTCTCTTCAAAGCCAATAGAAGCACATTTTGCGAAAAAGAGACTAAAATCCAATAGTTGTTTTATTGGATTCAAATTATATAAAGTTGTTATTTATTTTTATTCTAATTTCACGTGGTGCTTTCATTCTATAATCAAGTTATCTCACATAAGATTCAGATATAAAATATTAGGTAAATATCATAATTGGGAATGTATGACTGTGAATTTTGTGGTTTTGAAAATTTTATGATTATTGCGGTTGGTTTTATTATATGTTTTTTGATTTAATTATGCACTAAGTAAGAAAATTGAGTGTCATTGTTTTGAGGAATAATTAACGATTGAGTCATCCAAGTTCAAGGAAGAAAACAAAGATTAGGTTGGGAAGGATAGACATGTATTTGCGATTTTTTATTTGCTATATAGTGTCTTTAGGTACGGGCAATTGCTAGTATATATATATATATATATCTTCTTATGTAATACAAGTTATTCAGTGAATAGTATATCTTTTTAGAGATATTTCTCTTTTTTTTTTCTCTGTGGATTCAGAGTGTGTGTTATATACGCGTGAATCTTAGTGTTCTTCGTATCTCTTTGTTCCGTTGCATCAATGTAAATGTATGAGGTGTCATAACAGTGGAAATAGATACCGATTACATCAATATTTGTAACTTAGGTATGGGTATTGTTGATGGCATTCGATATTTGTTGTGAATAAGATGGGGTGGAAATAATAATTCTTTTTAAAACACATTAAGAGCTTAATGTGGTGTGGAATGAATTTTTCAGGAGTAGGCATAAGATTACCCTTACTATGTACTTGGTGATTCTTAAATTGTATATAATTCCCTTATTTATTATTTTTTTTATTATATTATGATATCACGAAACAATTATGATGTAATGATATTATTATATTTATATTAATGCTATTGAAATATAATTTAAAACTTTAATAATTGTGTCAATTGAATTATGGATACATCTCAAGGATGTTGCAGTAACATTGTTCTTATATTTATAGCTCTTATATTTATAATGAGTATTTTCTAGTTTGGTGGGATGGGATGTACGGAAGAAAGGCCAACTTCCTCGTGGGTGAGAACATTAGAGGAATCTTCAGACATTGGCACCTCTTTCACGTGTTGTTTGACATAGGGATATCCAAAAAAATATTCATTTGACCTACAAAGTGGATATACTGAAATAGCTACTCTACCCTTGGATTATCAAAAGGCACACACTCACCTTCCCCAATTATTGACTTCAATCTAGTGGTCCACAATGGCGTTTCATATTTGTTATTTGTTTCTTCAAAGTTGTGTGCCAACACGTTTTTCTTTGTTGTTTAAATACCACCAACATAGTGAATTTGAATTCCTAAATGTGTTGGGGAATATAAGATAATTATCTTATTGACAATTTATAATGGTATTGCAATCAAATTACAATATCGAATCTACGCATAATAAAACTACTTATATATATATATATATTTTTTTTTTTATTGTCATGCAAAATCTTTAATGCAAGAATTATTATTTTTAATTATCTCGACCGGGTATGAATAATCACTTCATATTTAAACTCGACCACCATTTTTTGCCAAAAAATTATAGCATAAATGATTAGTTATATTAAAAGAAGAGAGGAGTAAGAAACTCTTAATTTAACGCTAATAATAATAACTTTCAATACTGGTCATATGATATTTGAAAAATATTTTTTAAAAAATCATGACCTTTCTTTCTTTTTTTTTGGTCAAGAAAACCATTATTTATCCAAAATCCTCGTGACACTCCATTTCATGTTGTTGGACCTTGGTTGTCTAGTAATATCATTACGGGGCTATTTTGTCTCCCTTGTAGGCCCTCATTACACTCCATTTATGTGGTAGGACCTTCGTTGTCTTGTAATATCTTATAGGGCTATTTTTGTCATTTGAGTTTGCTAGGATATTTCCGTTCCCTTCTCATTAATTTTTTTTCTTCAAGTTGTTAAACAAGCCCACCGAAAAAACAGAGAGAAGAGTTGGAAAACCTTCTGTTTATGTTATGCTGAGAAATTAGTGGCTTGATTAGAGGGTAAAATATAACTCATGAGGGAAAAAAATAGGGTCAATTTGGGACAAATATAACTTCTTACTCCAACTGCAGCCTATCATACTCTACCACGTCATAAAACTGTAAACTTTCCTTTATAATGCGCAGCACTGTATATTTCCTCGATATCTCCCTCGTCTTCGTCGCTTCTGCGGGCTTTCCCTATTAAGCCGCTAAGAATCCAACACTTTAAAATCTCGCTGTTCCTTCAAGTCAAATAGATACTCTCTCTCTCTCTCTCTCTCTCTCCCTTGAATTTCCTCTGCATCACCATCTGATGTTCGAAATTTGTTATCCACTTTCCATAGCTAGGGATTCACGACTCTCCTTCGCCGTGGATCTCTCTCCAGCGGGGATCGTACTTATGTGAGGTCCTGAAACGCCTTTACAGCTCCGTTTCCTGCTCTTTTGAGGAATCAAGTACTTAATCGAAGCCAAATTCAAGTGAACGCAATTGAAGTACTTTCTCTAAAATTCGTTCGGTTCTAATTTTTGCTGAGTACAAAAAAAGAAATGCAATCAGGTGAGAAATCGATTTCATTCTGTTATTTTGAATATTTTATCAGCTTGAATTTATCATTAGGACATTTTATACATCAATACATGTATGCATTATGTGACTACTTTTCTTTTCGTTTTTGCCGAGATGTCACCATTTGTTTATATTTCTGGAAGACCGAGTTAGATTCTATTGACGACAATTTGGACAGTGAATAATATTCACTTGCTGAACCAGGATTTAATCATGGTTGATTTTCTTTTGCTATATCTATCCGTATAGCTAATGTAAGAATAATATAAACAAAATTGTTGTGAAACTTAAACTGAGTATCTACGAAGTAAAAGTTGAATGACTAAACCAAGAACAAACGTATATAAAATATTAATTTTATAGATCTAGTCTAAAATTTCAAACTTTTGGATGCATAAAATAAAAATAAAGACATATTAATCTAGCACATCAATGGTATAAATAAATGACACCTTTTGGATATTTAATGCTTCTTTGTTTTAGTCTACTCTGCATTGTCTCTATGAGGTGTAATTAAGATAGAAAGTGCTAATTTATGGGTTTTGACTCACAACTTCTGCCAAAGTAAATTGCTACGTTGTTAGTTTTCTGTCAGTATTCAGGGGAACACTTTGTGAATGTAGAAGTTTCTGATCAGAGTTGATCATTGCCGGTGTTTTTGTTGTTGATCATTTCATTATATTTGCAGTTAAAGTTTTGTTGTGATAGTTATAAAACCTGGCGTGCTTTAGTGTAAATCCTGCTCATGAGTTGCTCTTTCATGGAAATACAACAAGTTTGATCAGGGATGTTCCAAACCATGTAAACAAAGTTTTCGTAATGCAGCTGCAATGTTGTTCTATGTTTCAGGATATAACATTTCTGATCTGGTTGAAGAAGCCCAAAACCGGTGGCTGAAGCCTGCAGAGGTGCTCTTTATTTTACAAAAATATGAGGACCACCAGCTCGCACATGAGCCCCCTCAAAAGCCAGCTAGTAAGCTCCTTATTCGCTGTATCTTAGTGAGCATTTCATTCTATTATTTTTTAGGGCTAGTACATATCATTTATGATACTTCAAATGTCACTGAATGGATGCTTTAATAGGTGGATCATTATTTCTTTTTAACAAGAGGGTTCTTCGATTTTTTCGTAAAGACGGTCATAGTTGGCGCAGAAAGAAGGATGGGAGAACTGTTGGGGAAGCACATGAAAGACTGAAGGTTTGTTGATTGTTAGCACGTGTATCAGAATTCCTTCTATATATCTGTTGTCAGTATTATCAGGACTAAATATACTATGGCTCCCCCAAACATGTGCTCTGTCGTACTTTGGTCCCCTAATTACCAATTGTGTAACTTTAGTTCTTAAAGTTTAAAACTTATATTCAAAAGGCCCAGTGTTGATGATCATCTAAATTAATGACTGTATTGGTCACGTATAACACTTGTGAGGATATTTGAGGGGCATTTGGTGGAAGCAATTAAAGGCCTACCAACGAAGACAGACCAAGGCCGAATGTTCTACCCCTGTCCCTTTCAAGTTAGACTGGTCTGTCCCATCGACCTCTCTCTCTATTCAGAAGAAGAAGAAAAATTTTGACTGCATTTGTTGCTGCTGATCTGAGCGATTTTTTCAGTGAAATGGGTCCTTTTCATTGATGGCTTTGCAGGATAGAGGTTTCTAGTAAATGGAGATGCCTAAGATTTTTGCTAGCTGTCTACTGATTGGTCCATTGGGGTGTTATTGTTTTTGATACATGTTTCATTAGTAGAATGTTTACAGATTTAACATGGTCTTGATCTGGGGCTCTGATTATAATATTTTAGCCATTCTTGTTTCTAGCATTGGATTTGGAGAAACTGTGAGTTATGGATTTTGGCTCTGGTTGATTGATTGTAGTTTAGTCTCTGTTTTTTTTCAGTGAATTTTTTTTCTTGGTGCCTATAGAGAATTTGAGGACTTTGAGGGTTTACACCACAGATTCTTTTGTGGGTCTTCAAAATTTTTTCTAGCAAATTCTCCTCATACTCTTAACTTGTGTCTCAGTTCCCTATTCCGTTATCAATTTAGATAGTTGTCTACAATTGGACCTTTTGAATACAACTTTCAAACTTCAAGGACTAAAATGACACGCGTGGTGCTTGGGGACCAGTGTGTGAGTGCATGCATGATTGAGGATTGTTAGAGCATCTCCAATTGGCTCTCTATTCTCCCTCAACTCTTTATTTTAGAGCGTCAACCACCAAATCAAGCTCCAATAGGCTCTCCACATTTAGAGAGCCTAGCCCACTCTCTATTCTATTTTTAATGAATGAAAATATGAAAGATATGCATTCTTCATTAAATGCTCTTAATTGGAAGACTCTTTTTCTACTAGAATAGAGAGTACATTGGACTTGTCTATTTTTTAAATTAGAGAGTACTTTTGAAGATGCTCTAGGTGTATTTAAACCTTATAAGAATGAATTCAAAATTCTCTAGACTACTTAATTTTGCACGACTTTTTTCTTTTTTCTGTGCATTCTAGTATGTACTTTGTTGCATCTCCATGCCCCCAGTTAATCTCTCAATCACATAAAGATATACTCTAAGAAAAATATTGACTTAATGGTATTATGCTGTCTGTGATCTTCATCTTTAGAGCTTAAGTTCTCTAACGCCTTGATGTTTGTGTTACACTCAAGTAATTTGATCTCTGAGTAAATAAAGGATCACAATTTGTTTCAGCACATAGCTTCAGTCAGCGCAGAAATGAAAACGTTTAGGATATATTTCTACAACATAATGGAAATTGGAAAAAAAAGTTTGAAATTTGTTTCCGAAACTCTTTGAAATGTTTGTTGAAATATACTAAACCAACCCAAATCACCTCGAAACATTCGAAAGTGTTTCGAAGTGTAAGAATTTCGATGTTCAATTGCTAATTCATCTAGGTCGTTTTGATGGAAGGAAACGAAAAAAAACTTTGATCCTTGTGATCAATAATGATCATGTGGTACAATGTTTACTTTCTAATGGGGTATCATGGGCTTGGTTTACTATGTCAGTTTCAAGACAGACAAGGATTCAATTTTTCATGTTGATACTTCCTTTTCACCGAAAATGAAATAGAACAATAAAAAACAAAGAATAATGACACTAAATATTGAACTAGAGAACCAAAAGGCATTTCAGTTGAAAATACTTTATGTTTGCACATCTAAGGCTTTCATATGTGGAAAGAGCAGTAACTTTTTGCTCTATATGATTTGCTACTGTCTGCAATGTACTGATGCAGTTAGGTGTATTTCCTCATATCACGGGGTTTTCTTTATATGATGCCTTCATCCTTAGGGAGGATTACAAGATACTTTTCTGTACGGGTAGGTTGGAAATGTTGAAGCTCTAAATTGCTATTATGCACATGGAGAACAGAATCCCAATTTTCAGAGACGGAGCTATTGGATGTTGGATCCGTGAGTTTACTTGCATATCTTGGCTGTTTTAAGTTTTTTTGGCTGTAATTTCTGCTTCTGGCTGCAACCATGGTTCATATAATATTAGTCAAAGGGGGTATGACACTTAATTCAGAGGAAAAATTTTTGGAAAACCCCAGTGCATTCTGATCTTAATTATAAATTCGCTAGACTTCATAGCCTTCAGGCATGGCATTAGTTATAAGTTTCCTTCTTCTTTGTTTTTCCATATTTAATCTCTTTTCTTTGTGGTCAGGGCGTATGAGCACATTGTTCTTGTCCATTACAGAGACATAAATGTGGTGAGTTTCTATGAACCTGATCCTAGATAACGCATGTCTCCTGACAACTGTACTTACTGAAATCTCTAACACAGCCATCTGTCAGATATCTTTTTGAGAAAGTCATCCTTATGTACATATCACTGGTTCTAACATTTTTATTTTATGTCTCATAATATGTGTTTTATTGTTCTGCTTAGTATTGTCTTACTTGTGATATTTTCTTAATTTTAATGCACTTTTACTTTTGCTGATACATTAAAAAAAATAAACTGCTTTTCCTGTTGCGATAGCCTGAGGGATCTATATTCCATACCAACTGCCTGTTCAGAACTTGCCCTATCTGCATACTGAAATTCTGTCTAAAGAAAATATGAGTTAATTGCATTGACTTAGATATTGTAGGACCAAAAGAACTAGTTTTTGTTAATCTGCCTGTAAAAAGATATGATTTATTTCTCATTTCCACTCTCCCTGCATTTGTTCAGCATACCATATGTTCTTCTTTGTAGTCCCCAGTTGATGAAATTTTGACATACGAGCTGGATTTATTTCTCTTTCCAAAGCAGTACTTGTAGTTCACAGAGTGGCTGTCTTAACTACCGTTTACTACAGTAGCTAATGGAGCATAACTTCGGCTTCAATTTGAAACCATGAGTTGCAGGGAAGGTACAATGCAGGATCCAGTTCCCAGTTGTCAGCAGGATCCTCTTCTTTGTGTCAGAGTCCCAGCTCTTTTACTAGTCAGCATCCAGGCAGCACTGCTGTTGTTAGTGAATATCCTGAACCATCTCAATATCTATCTAGTCCTGGATCTGTAGAAGTTAGTTCAGAATCAGTCATCACCAGCACTGCAAATTGCTTGGAGATAACGGAAAGAACAGGGGAGGTTGATAATAGTTCATCAGAACAGGAGCTTGACAAAGCTTTGCGAAAGCTAGAGGAGCAATTAAGTTTGAACAATGACAGCTTGAAAGAAATGGACCCATTCTACAGTGAGAATGAGAATTCAAATGATTCAGATTATGTAGGACAGGATCAATTTTACATTAGATCTGCTGGGATGCAAGATGACTCAATCAGTCCTGTGCCACAGCAGTATTCAGGTTTGTTTCCTTCATTGGCATCTTGTGGGTAAGTTATACCTGATTTCATCTATGCTGTGGTCTCATGGATTAAAGACCTGCAATTAGGCTTCCATTGCTTCCAAATTGTTTGAAAGTGATCCATACATCCATATGGTGGGGTAGGTTGAATTTTCCAAGGTTTTGGGTCAAATCAGGTGCCTGATACTATGCATTATACTTTGAACTTCACATTCTTTTTTTCTTTCCTGCTTCCTCTAGATGTCGAGCACTCATCATTTTAGGTTGCCATAGTTTGTTAACTAATGTCCTGACTTTGAGAAAGCACCATGTAGATCGGGCCCCAAATTTCTATTATATTTGATGTTTCTATTTCCTTCTTATCATCAAATATGAAAGAGCCGCTAATTGGGTTTCTTTTGGCAGATGACATCGCGGAACACAATCATCAGCCCTTGGGGGATGGATTTTCTGTTGAAACTAAAGAAACTTCAGGTTGGAAAGAGATGCTCGCTGGCTGTCTGAGTTCAACAGGTGTTGAATCACAAGTTATGCACGCATACACATCAGATGTAAAAGTAAGAAGAATATCTTTGGATCATTTGTCCCATGTTCACTTTGAAATATCCTTTTTCAGTGCATTTCTTCTATTATTATTTTTTTCTATTGTTATTATGTGATTACTACATCCAAACGCAAACACTCCAACCTCTGTATTTATTGACTAAATAATTCTTTTAATTCTTCTTGAAATATCTGGATTCGTGGGTTCTTCCACAGCAATTTTAGTGTTCCTTTGGTTATGGTAACATATCCAGACTTACAACAGGGATTGCTACTGCCGCCGCCAAGGAGGGAGCTGGAGAACCATCATTGGCTTACTTCTGGTATCCACAATGCTCGGAAGTGTAATGTTTTCTCAACTCCTGGAAATAATTCAAATCTGCCATTTTCAGGACCTTGTGAATTTCTAAAACTCTGACAAACTTATTATGTTATCAGCTTTTATGTTGCTGCCGCAAGATGTTGAAGGTTTCGAATTTCCTGCTTATTCTTCAGCAATAAATGCATATGGAGCCAATCCCGACTACTATTCATCTTTATTTGACAAAGGTCAGATTGCAGGATCTCTCGAAGCCGACTCAAGTTTAACCATTGCGCCCAAGCAGAAATTTATGATTCGGGATATATGTCCAGAATGGGGTTATGCCTCTGAGAGTACAAAAGTATGTTTCTTGACATTCCATCTTGTTACTCAATTTCTATTACTTGTGTTTGATCCTTTATATTAGTATTATTTTTGCATAGATCATTTAATTGTTGAGTTTATGCAGAGAGATTCATCGACTCTGGTTTTGTCGTAAATTTACCTGCCAGTTGAGTGCTATAACAATCTCTAAAAAGTGGCTTTGTTTTTTTTTTTTGAAATATCTTGTTTTTGATGATCCAGTACGAATAATTTCTCTACAATATGAAGTGCATTAGAAGTTTTGATACAGTTATTTTAATTTTATTTTTTTATCAAGTTCATACAGTTTGTTAAGAATAATAGAGTAGTAGTATGTGTAAATTGTTAATAGTAAAAGGGATGTATGTGTTATTATTATTATTGTAAGTTAACTATAAATACAAGTTATGTATGAGAGCGAGGTTAAGTTTTCTAACCTCTCTCTTTCTCCCTAATATTGCCTCTAATATTGTGTTATATTAATTCTCTTAACTTAACATGGTATCAGAGCATTAATCTTGGTGCTGTTACTGTTGATGGTAGTCGATCGGTGTACTGCTCATCGAATTTTTTTTGTATTTGGTTGTGGCTTGTGGTAGTCAATTGGTGTGGTTGACGTTGGTGGTAGTCGATGGTGTGCTGCTGTTCGGCGTCATGGTGGTGTTCAACAACGACGACAGTGTTGGCTTGTGGTAGTCGATTGGTGTGGTTGACGTTGGTGGTAGTCGACGGTGTGCTGTTGTTCGGCGTTGTGGTGGTGTTCAACAGTGAAGGCAGTCGACTGTCTTGGTGGTGGCGATTGTTCGTCGTGGTGTAGTCGCCTATCTTCGTGGTGGTCTGTGGAGGTGTTTTGGTGGTGTCCGGTGTTGTGGTGTGGTGGTGTTCGGTGCTGTGGTGGTGTTCAACAGTGAAAGCATAGGGTTTGGTAGAAACCCTAACCAACGAAGGAGAAGATCTGTTCCAGCCAGACCCGGTCCAGTCCAGACCAGACCGGTCCAGACCCATTTCAGTTTGGTTCAGCTTTCAAGTGGGCTTCTCTTGTCCAGTTCAGTCCTGCAATACTTCTTATTTGCTATCTGCTTTGTTATTTGCTGCATTATTATGGAACCCAAAAATCCTGTGTTGCCTCCTCCTACTCTTATCACTGGTCCCATGACTTCTGTCAAACTCAATGGGACTAATTATACTTTATGGTCACGATCTGTTCAAGTCTTTCTTCGAGGAAAAGGATTTAAGAAATATCTGGTGGGTTCTAAACCCAAGGAGGACACTCCGGGATATGATCAGTGGGAACAAGAGGATGCTCAGATTATTTCTTTATTGTTGAATAGCATAGAGCCCAATATTAGCTCCTCTCTGCTCTATCTTGATACTACCAAAGAGATATGGGATCACTTGGCCACTATGTATTCTGGTACAGGTGATTTTACCCGTGCGTATGAGGTGTGCAAGGAGTACTTCTGGTTGGAGCAGAATACTCTGAGCCTTGCGGATTATTACTCTCATGTTCAGGGAGTCTGTGAGAAGATGAAAACTTACCATCCGTTTACTACTGATGCAGCAGTTTGGCAAAAGCAACATGAGGACCTGAATGTTGTTCGTTTTTTGGTTGGATTGAAACCTGAATATGAGGCTATTCGTTCTCAGATTTTGGGTGGATCTAGTCTTCCATCACTGCTGGAGGTTTTCTCTCGTTTACAGCGTGCTACACTATCTATTACCTCAGTAATTGATCATGGTGTCTCCACTAATCGCTCAGCTCTTGTAGTTCCTAATAACCATAGTGATGATCATCGAGGTGGTCGTGGTGGTCGCGGAGGTCGTACAGGAGGTCGTACGGGTGGTCGTAATGGATCTCGTTCTTGTACTCACTGTCGCCGTGGAGGACACACTGTTGATTTCTGTTGGGATTTACATGGAAAACCCTTCTGGTACTGCTAATCAGGCTTGTTATCAGGATGACACCTCGATTGTTGCTTCCATACCTCGGTCAGCTCCACCAGACACTTGGTCAGTTACTATTACACTGGGTCGAGAGGAGTATGCTTAGTTCCTGTCCCAGCAACAAGCTGTTTCATCTCCCTCCACTGCTTCTTTTGCCCAGTCAGGTATTGCTTCCACATGTTTAATGTCCTCCACCCGCAGCCCTTGGATCATAGATTCTGGTGCCTCTGACCACATGACTGGTGCGTCTGACGTTTTCTCTACTTATCAGTCTGCTATTTCTGCATGTAGTGTTACTCTTGCTAATGGTACTTGTTCTAAAGTTTCAGGTCTGGGGACTACTCACTTGAGTCCTGATATGTCTCTATCTTCCGTGTTATTTGTTCCTCAGTTTCCTTTTAGTTTACTTTCCATTAGCAAGATTACTCGTTCTCTCAATTGTTCGATAATTTTTTATCCCTCTTATTGTGTCTTTCAGGATCTCAAGACGAAGAGGAAGATTGGTACGGGGCATGAAGCTGGTGGCCTATATTACCTTGACTTTGATTCATCTATCCGAGCTTTACAGACCTCTTTGTCTTCTTTTCAATGACATTGTCGTCTTGTGAAGCTTGTCAACTTAGTAAGCATCACCGTGTGTCATTTCAGTCTAGAGTCAATAATCGTGTGTCTAGTCCATTTGAATTAGTTCATTCTGATGTATGGGGTCCAATAAAGAATATTTCATCTAATAAATATCCTTATTTTGTGACATTTGTGGATGACTATTCTCGTGTGACTTGGTTATTTTTTATGAAAGCTCGGTCTGAATTATTCTCTATATTTGAGACTTTTTGTAAAGAAATAAAAACTCAGTTTGGTTGTCGTATGCGTACTTTACGTTCCGATAATGCTCGTGAATAGGAATCTGATCCTTTTTCGGCTTATCTTAGTAAAACTGGCATTATTCATCAGACTTCTTGTGCTTACACCTCTCCACAAAATGGTGTTGCTGAACGAAAGAACCACCATTTGTTGGAAGTCACCCGTGCCTTGTTATTCCAGACGAATGTTCCTCGATATCATTGGAGTGATGTTGTTTTTACTTCTTGTCATCTTATTGACCGTATGCCCTCCTCTGTGTTAAATAGACAAAGTTCATACTCTATTTTGTTTCCTAGTAAGCTCTTATTTTTCCTTCCTTCTAAGGTTTTTGGTTGTGTCTGTTATGTTCACAATTTGGGTCCTGGATTTGACAAACTTGATCCTCGGGCTACCAAATGTGTTTTTCTTGGTTACTCTCGCACGCAGAAGAGGTATCGTTGCTACAGTCCTTCTCTGCACCGATATTTTACTAGTGTGGATGTCACATTTGAAGAATCTGTTCCATACTTTTCAGCACCCTCTCAGCCTTTGAATCTGGACTTTGGCTCCTCTTCTATACCACCATTAGATATTCTGCTGCCCACTGTGTTACCACCTACTTTACCTCTCGGTGTCTATTTTCGCCATCCTCACCCATTGACTGAAGTACCTATACCGTTTTCCTTGTCGCCTTCTGATCCAGGAACATTAGGTAATTTAGATTCTTTACCTATTGCTCTTCGCAAAGGTACTCGTTCGTGTTACTAATCATCCTATTTCTCATTTTGTTTCATATGATACCTTGTCACCTGTCTTCTCCTTTTTTACTTCTCAATTATCTGTTATATCTATTCCTAAGTATTTACAGGATGCATTATCTGATCCGGGTTGGAAGAAAGCTATGGAGGAGGAGGTGGATGCCTTACATCATAATGGAACTTGGGATCTCGTCCCTTTACCCTCTGGTAAACGAACTGTTGGATGTCGTTGGGTGTATGCTGTTAAATTTCATCCAAATGGTTCTGTAGAGCGTCTCAAAGCCCGACTTGTTGCAAAGGGCTTCACTCAGACTTATGGTGTTGATTATGAGGAGACTTTTTCTCCTGTTGCTAAAATTTTCTCTGTTCGTATCTTGATTTCTTTGGCTGCTAATCTTGACTGGCCCTTGTTTCAGTTAGATGTCAAGAATGCCTTCTTACATAGTGATTTGGTTGAAGAGGTCTACATGGAGCAGCCACCTGGTTTACTGCTCAGGGGGAGTCTGGTAAGAGTGTTTGTCGGTTAAAAAAATCTTTGTATGGTTCAAAGCAGTCACCGAGGGCATGGTTTGGTAAGTTTTCAGATGCAGTTTTAGAGTTTGGTCTTCTTCGATGTCAAACAGATCATTCTGTGTTTCATAGGCAGACAGATGCTGGGTATGTCCTATTGGTGGTCTATGTCGATGATATTGTGATTACTGAAAATGATTCTGAGGGGATTGCCAAGTTAAAATTATTTTTACAGGATCGATTTCATACTAAGGATTTGGGAAAACTTAGGTATTTCTTGGGTATTGAGGTGGCTCGATCTAAACAGGGTATTTGTTTATCTCAGAGAAAATATGTACTTGACATGCTCGAGGAAGCAGGTTTGCTGGGTGGTAGACCGATTGATGTCCCTATGGATCTGAATCAGAAATTATTGATGGACGATGGTGTATTATTTGAAAATCCGGGTCGGCATCGCAGATTGGTTGAGAAGCTTAATTATCTCACTATTACTCGACCAGATATTTCCTATGTAGTCAGTATAGTAAGTCAGTTCATGGGATGTCCTAGAGTACCACATTGGGAGGCAGTTACTCGTATTCTGCGATATCTCAAACGAGCTCCAGGACTTGGACTGTTATATCGAGCTAATGGACATCTTAGAGTGGAAGGTTTCTCAGATGCTGATTGGGCTGGATCTCCTTCTGATCGGAGATCAACCACTGGTTATTGTACTTTCCTAGGAGGTAATGTTGTCTCATGGAAAAGTAAGAAACAACCCGTGGTAGCAAGATCCAGTGCTGAGGCTGAGTATAGGGCAATGGCACATACGATAAGTGAGTTGACTTGGCTACTACACTTCCTCCAGGAAATTGGTTTTTCAGTTCAACTTCTTTTACAGTTGTTCTGTGACAACCAGGCAGCTATCCATATCGCTGTCAATCCTGTGTTTCATGAAAGAACTAAGCATATTGAGGTTGACTGTCACTTTATTGGGACAAGATAGTAGCCGGGGAGATTACAACTCCTTTTGTGAAATCTAAAGATCAGCTTGCAGATATGTTTACCAAAGCATTGAGTCGTACGCGTCTTACAACTATTTGTTCCAAGCTTGGATTATATGATATATATAGTCCAACTTGAGGGGGAGTGTTAAGAATAATAGAGTAGTAGTATGTGTAAATTGTTAATAGTAAAAGGGATGTATGTGTTATTATTATTATTGTAAGTTAACTATAAATACAAGTTATGTATGAGAGTTAGGTTAAGTTTTCTAACCTCTCTCTTTCTCCCTAATATTGCCTCTAATATTGTGATATATTAATTCTTTTAACTTCACACAGTTAAATGAACATGCTTTCTTTTCATGGTACTTATAATCATGTAGAAACCATTTCAATTGGTCAGATTATGATTCCTTGTGAAATAGTGCACTTATTCAAGTTCCTATGTTGGTGGGTGGAGTTCTGGTTTAGAAATGAGATGATCAAGGTCAAAATTGAAACAGGAGTTGTAGAATATTGAGTTGTGATAGTTAATTTAGTTAGTTGTGAGATATTAGAAAAGGAGACCTAGAAAGGATCATAACATTTGACTCTATAAAATTGGCTCAATGCTGGATCAGCCGAATCCGAAAGCTAAAGGTAACTGAATGGAATAGAGAGAACAGCCATATTTTTCTCTCGTAGATGCTACTACCTAGTTAGTTTCATGGTGCGAAAACCTCCACTTAAGTGCCTTGCCAAAAATTGCTTTGTGTTTTCCATCTCATCTTGCTGTTCTTCCTCGTCAGTTTTCGTTTAGTTGTGCAACCACATTGTGACTTCTTGTTTATTGTTTTTTGTCCAAATCGTGCCTTGACAACTCCACCCATTTCAGGGTGTATGTTGATGTCAAGTGTTCCTAAAAAAAACTGACTGATTGTTGTCAGTGCATTTTTGGGCATGATTGGGGAGAAATACATAGAAAAGGTTATTATAGAAAATTTGAAAGCAAATGAAACAGTATTACCAGATTTGCCATATGAATTCTTCTACAAAAACATTTCTATGTACATCAATACGTCCTTGTGCGTCAACTACCTTCAATTGGTAATGACTAATGATGATCAGAGGTAATGGCATTATTCAAGCTAGGAGATTGTACAAATCTTCTGCCCAAAGGCATCTATTCTTTTATAATATTGATATTGCAATGCACAATGGTTTTATTATGTATACAATGCTAGTCTGCATTTTGTGCCAAAGTGGTCTATAGTCCAATCATTGACCATGATATCTGTTTGAGGGTTTATGAAACTTTTAGCTTTTGTAATATTAGTGTTTTAGTTGTTTTTGTTTTTTCGGATTCAGCTATTATTTTCTGGTGTGGAATAGCCTCTCCGCATGCAATGGGAAGGCTGCATACATGTGACCCACCCTAGACTCTACAGTGGCGAGAGCCTTGTGCACTGAGCCGTCCTTTTTTTGGCTATCATTTTTTGGTAGTAAAAGTTTGAATCTCACTTTTAAGTTCCTTAATGCAGGTCATCATTATTGGATCCTTCCTCTGTGATCGATCAGATTGTGCATGGACATGTATGTTTGGTGACATTGAGGTTCCTCTTCAGATTATTCAAGAAGGTGTTATCTGTTGCCAAGCTCCTCCTCACTCAGTTGGAAAAGTCACTCTTTGCATTACATCTGGCAATCGGGAGTCCTGTAGCGAAGTCAGGTGGTTTGAATACCGCGATAAGCCAAGTAGTTCTGCACACTGTTATTTTCCAGGAACAGAGCCGAGCAAGAGTCCAGAAGAATTGCTGTTGCTTGTCAGATTTGTGCAGATGTTACTATCTGATCCATCAAGGCAGAAAAGAGAAAAAACTGAACCAGGGATTGATTTATTTGGGAAGTTCAAAGCTGGCGAAGATTCATGGGGCCAAGTCATTGAGGCAATTTTAGTTGGCGCATTGACAACATCTAGCACAATGGATTGGCTGCTGCAGGAAACTCTGAAAGACAAATTGCAACATTGGCTTTCTACTAGATCACAGGAAGGTAGTGACCAACCAGGCTGTTCCTTGTCCAAAAAAGAACAAGGAATAATACATATGATTGCTGGATTAGGTTTTGAGTGGGCATTGAACCCGATTCTCAATTCTGGAATCAGCATTGACTTCCGTGACATTAATGGGTGGACTGCCCTACATTGGGCTGCACGATTTGGAAGGTAATGGATTTGGCTGGTGACATGCATTTTATAGATTCATGTACGCTTTATATAGAATTAAGATCATTTTAGCATTTTGGTCATTAGTTTTATGATTGGGAAACAGATATTTACTTGTCAAAATCTTCCTAAAATATTGACGCCTTAAGTAGATTAGTTTTATTGATTGACTAAGAGAAAATGCGGATAAAGTTTGTTTTTATCAGTTGAACAAATATTATAAAACTCATCATAGTTGATTATCTTGGCATATGTAGACTACTTCAGTATTAAAAAGCATGGGTTAACAACAGCAAGTTTATGGTTTTGAATCTTAGGATAGTTACTTTGTGCAAATAATCTGTGTTCAGTCATTTCTAGATATAAAGCTTCACAATTATTTTTTCACTTCTTTGTGATTGCTTGATGAATTTCTGGATATAGTGCAGAAAATTATATTTTGTACAACATTCTTTGGGCTCCTTATATCTTGGATGAGTAAGAACCTAGCTGTATGTTTATATTCATTGATTCTACTTGGTTTGTGCTAGTAGTCCCAAGTAGACTACTATAACAAATACCTCCGTTCTATATCAGGGCTGGAAAGCTTAAAAGTTTTCTGAATGGTGGATCTAAAATGCTCTTTTAACAGGGAAACGATTGTAGCTGGGCTCATCGCATCTGGTGCATCAGCCTGCGCAGTTACAGATCCTACTTCACAGGACCCAACAGGTAAAACCCCAGCATCCATTGCTGCCACCTGTGGACGCAAGGGACTTGCCGGATATCTTTCAGAGGTGGCACTAACTAGCCATCTTTCATCACTCACGGTGGAAGAAAGTGAGCTCTCTAAAGGTTCAGCTGATGTGGAAGCAGAAAAAACAGTCAATAGAATCTCAAATGGGAGTCTAGCTACAGATGCGGATCAGCTTTATCTTAAAGACACCTTAGCTGCTGTCCGCAATGCAGCTCAGGCTGCAGCACGCATACAATCTGCTTTTCGTGCGCATTCTTTCAGAAGGCGGCAACAGAGAGAAACTTCTGCAGCTGCTGATGCTGATGCTAGTGGAGATGAGTACAGTATCCTCTTAAATGATGCACGAGCACTTTCAGCTGCATCAAAATTGGCATTCCCCCATGCACGTGATTGCAATGCAGCTGCTTTATCAATCCAGAAGAAATACCGGGGTTGGAAAGGTCGGAAGGAATTTCTTGCATTTCGGCAGAAAGTCGTGAAGATACAGGTGCCTGCTTCTTCCAGGGAAATCCCCCCCCCCCCCCCCACCCCAAAAAATAAATAAATAAATAAATAAATAAATAAAATAAAATAAAAACCCACCTTTCTCTTATGAACTTCTTAACATTTCGATGGTCCTTATTTTGAGAAGCATTTATGCAATCTTCATTTGGAAAATGTGCAATGTGATTGACTATTAACCATTTAAGGTATGCAGAACTTTCCCTATCTTCTAGAAAAATCATGTTGTAAGTGGCATTTCACCTCGTTAAAGCAATAAGATAAATGCCGATTTTCTTTAAGTATTCACTGACACAGACACGTGCAATCACCTGGCTCAATGGATTAGCCAATTGGAAATGGCAGGCTAAACTGTAACTTGCATCAGACAAGCAAGAGACATGCATACTAAAACCCTTACCTTTGTTTTTGTACATTCAGCTTCTAATTGAATAAGTCAAAGGTATAGAACGCAATTTGATTCAGATGCTTGTTTTGGCAGGCTCATGTCAGAGGCCATCAAGTTAGGAAGAATTATAAGGTGATCTGTTGGGCCGTTGGTATCCTGGAGAAGGTTGTACTAAGGTGGCGTCGGAAAGGAGCTGGTTTGCGGGGATTTCGGCATGAATCAGAATCCATTGTTGAAAGTGAAGATGAAGACATTCTTAAGGTTTTCCGGAAGCAGAAAGTGGATGCAGCTATCAATGAGGCTGTCTCAAGAGTGCTGTCTATGGTTGAGTCTGAAGAGGCACGTCAGCAATATCGTCGCATGCTTGAAAGATATCACCAAGCTAAGGTATTAACACATCATGTCTTCATATTAACATGAGGCATGTTAATTCAGACACTGTCTGATCCATCAAGTCCATAATATGGGTTTCCTATCTCGGCAGCTCGGCCGCGCCTTTTTCACAGCATGTGTTCCAAGAAATGTGCATGCCTAAACTTGCTAATAAAGAAACTAAAAAGGGTGTCACCAAAACAAACCAAACATGCAACAGATACATGTCTACATATAGCAGTTGTTGTAAGCAAATGAGAAGCAAGAAGGTATTATCATCATATACAGTAGAATTGTTGCATGTAATTTGTTGAGTTCAGCCTTTAAAGTTATACGATTGGAAGTGTAGAAATATAGATAAATTGATGAGATTGCAAATATTTGTGTGCGGTGACAAAATGTCAACCTCGACACTGGATGCCTGTTGTATTGGGGGACAATGTAGTTTCATCTAAGCCAAAACCTTGGTGTTTATTGTCCAAAAGTTAAATCATTTTTATCTACTCTTCAAAATGTATTTGGGGATCCCCATTTGAATGTATGATCACTGAGTAAATACAGTATACCGAGTTGATTCTGGGCCTGAATCTTTCGTGGATGGGATCCATCCCTACTGCAAGTTGGCCATCATGTAATTCATATCACTCTATCAATTGATTTGCAGGCAGAACTTGATGGCACAGAAAGTGAAGCACCATCGCCTTCTCAAGCTGACATATGGAATATGGATAATGATGATTACACATACCTGTTTCGCTAGATGCAACTGCTAATCCTCTTTTAACTTTAAATTTGATAGTAGACCAATTTTAAGCATTGGGTGACTTTTTCAGTTCCAGTCTATGTTATGGTTTATATTTCATAGAAGTTGTAAATGATACGGATTGATTACTGCCTGTGCTCATGTATTGATTCTGTAAATGCTGCTTGTAATATATGTAAATGGTGATTAATGAGGTTGCCAAGGCTTAATCTGCGTTGGTGCAGTGATTCTGTGTACATGGATATATTGTTTTTTATGCCGGCTTTTCTTTTACAAAGAATTAATCTCTTTCCTTTGCATCTACAATGGTCAACTCTAGAGTCAATTTCCTACCAAACGTTACGAACGGCATGACCATCTTACAAAAATTACGAACTCTAGTGTAAGACTAGAAACAGTTGGGCTTATTTCTTTCTGTTGTATGGGCATGACCATAGCTTGCTTCTTACAGTATTGTATCCTTCCTTCTATTGTATTGGCTTATTTCTTTCTATTTTCGTCTGTGTGTGGCGGAAATGACTACTCATCCAGGCGTGTTTTGAGAATGTAAACCTGTTAAGTGCTTTACTCGTTCGATTTGCCATTCCTCTGTGAGCCCAAATAGGTATAAGGGCTCAATTTCGGCCCGGTTTCTGTATGAATTTGCTGCAATTGTGGCATGGTAACCTGACTTCATCGTTAGTATCTGTAATTATCAAATGGGCCTTTAGCAGTCACTTTTATCGTGTGCACAAAATCAATATGACAGGCCTGATGACCTTTATCAGCTAGGAGGGATGTTAATTTTATCCGTTAACACGAATTTGACACAAACTTGATCTAACTCAAAACTTAAAAATAATATAATTAATTAACACGAGTAATAAATAAATAATATTAAATTTTGACACGAATAACACGATATGGACAGAGTTATGAAAGACAAAGGTGTGGAATCTTTTTGTGTCAAAATATAATCCAAAAAAAGCTAAGTAATACTATTTGAACTTAAAATTTTGACCTAATTTATTGATATAACGATGTGATTTCATAGGAATTATTGGATCAATATCAAATTTCAATATTTGATGAGATCTACAGTAAATCTAAAAGTAATAATGAATTAGATCAATAAATTATGTTAATAAATTAAATTCTAAGAACATTGCTCAAAAGCTATTAGAATGAGTCTAAAGATTTGGTTCTTTAAAAAGTTAACGTTATTGAAGGTAAATAGCTCAAAACATTTCAGTACAAGTAAAAGAAAATAAGCTCAATCTATGTATTTTTATCCTTTAACAAAAAAGAAAAAAAAAGGTACCCTTGAACACACACCACTTTTGCACTTGTTATTGACGCTGGTACTAGTTTTTTCGATGAACCCAATCAATGAGTAATGCTAGATTGATCAAATTTTAGGATTAAATTTAGAGTTCAAATGACATGACAGTTGACTTAAGCTTATTTGATTGGTGTCATGTTATTTGAATTTCAATAAAAATTTTAAATAATCAATTATCATGTCATTTAAATTTTAAATTTAATTTCAAAATTTAGTCCATCTAACATTACTGCCTAATCAATTATTAGGCCACGATAGCACCGGAAAAAAAAAAAGTATTAGGCCGCGATAGCGTAACAAGCACCACATGGCAACAGATGATATATGGTTAGGCTTTGTTTTTTTTGGATTAATATGGTTAGGCTTTGACGGTTAGATTGTGTAGCGTTTTGACTTCCGAATCCCTCGGTCCCATGGATCTCTTGCTCCTCATATAATGATAGAAACTCTCTTCGGAGACGGAGGGAGGGAGAGAGAGAGAGTGTGTGTGTGTGTGTGTGTGTGTGTGTGTGTGTCAAATGGAGACATCGAAGGATAAGATGGAGCTAGTACAGACAGTCATAAAGCAACTAATGGAGGACGAGAAAAAAGGGAACAAAAATGGGTCCTCATCATCCGATGAGAGCACCTTGGTCGCTGTCGATGACGATGAAGGTCACCACCATCTCCTCTCCAAATTGCTCTCTCAGGTAACTCATATAACAACAACAATCGTTAACGATTATTAGGGATTTGCAAGTAGGATCTAACGTAACAGTATTTAGGTCTGTCAATTTATAAAAACAATTGATCTGATACAAATTGAGAAACTCAAATTTAAACGATGATAAAATATGACTATTGAATTTTTCAAAGAGGATAAAATTTGATCATTAAAGATTTAAGTAAAAAATTGATTTAAGTCTCTGCTCATTTTCACTTTTCAGTACGAGTTTGAGTCAAAACTAATCACTGGGACTTGTTTTTAGCTGTTTTGACTTAAATTTAAAATTGATACAGGAGATTTGAGTAAGGATTGAAGATGTTTTAATATTTTTAGTTTGTTTTTATTCAAATTTAAATGTGAGTCAAATTTGAGTAAGAATTGGTAATGCTCTTTGATTTGTTTTCTTCTGTGGCTACTAAAATGGGTTTGAATTCCAAGACTATAGCATTTTTCCCGTGTTTGTGTGTATGCTATGCTTGGAAGGTTGGTATGTTTTTTTTTTTACCACCACGGGCTTAGCTCGGTGGCTAGCCCCTCTCCTCGCCTTGCAGTAGGGAGGTCAAGGGTTCGATCTGATAGGACTTTTGTCTCACATTAGTGTAATATCCTCTATTTTGCTTATACAGATCTTTTTGGTGTCTCCTTCCATCACCTATTAGTTTTGCGTTACATATGGTATGATAACTGAATTTTGGGAGGATTTGGACAAAACTCTTATGTTTACTGTTTCTGATTTGGAATTTAGTTCCCTGTATGTTTATGGGGGTATGTTTATCTCTCCACATGCAGTTGTGAATCACACAGGATGTGAGAGTTTGTGAAATGCTAAACATTATAGGTGGGGAGTTGAAGAGGTTGACACACGTATCAAAACCAAATATATTCGAAGAGATGAGTATGATGGATGAATTGGATGAAAAGACTCGAGCTGTCTATCCACTGTCGGGAGTGACCAGTAGATAAAAGATTTCTTGGGTAGGTGAAGTTGGTGAATATATTTGCACCAGCCAGAAAGTCTATTTCAGACAGGATAGTTGTATGTACTGTAGGAATAAGTGATGAAAGTAGTTATAGTACAGGTACTCAGGCGGGCAACACTGCCCTATGGGCTGCCTGCACATACTCTGTATGTGGGTCAATTCTGTACGTGGTAGTTGTGCCTACCTGCAATTATCTCAACTATAGCTTATACTGATGGCCACTCACCGCGTGCCAAGTATCCCAAGCATTAGTTAGGTAGATATGAAATATCCTCATATTCAGTCTGGACTCATCCCTTGAGGAAGGGGCACATCTTTCGAGCCAAGGGGGCACACTGGAGGCGAAGGGTCGCGACGACTCACCGCGGGATTATCATGTTCACAGTGCCTCTAGTGTACAAAATGTAGAAGAAGGTCATTAGTCCTTGTAGTCAGAAACCTCAATGTGTATCCAAGGGTCTTTCCTTCCCTTTAGAATTCCCTTCTGAGGCTTTTTGTCGAGCAATCAGGGATACTCGCATAGTTTTGGTCTTTTAGCCCTCAATCCACATGTGCCATCATTTCATATGTTGACCTAGACCATTAACCTCCTGTAACTTAGGAGTCCTTTGAGATCCTTGTCAAGCAGAACCGTGAGCAGTGAGTCATCCACTATGAGGCTTTCTTGAGCAAATTAAACTTTTAAGAACTTACCTGAGGCCGAGGTTAACAATCATGCTCATCCTCCTCAGTTGCCCAATTCTCCTTTGAGAAGCACTATTTTTTCCTGTCCAAAATGGGGGGCCCTTCTCTTGGTCCCTTGGGTCAGGTGAGTAACAGTATAACATTGGTTGACTTTACCACTGCGGGCATCCAATGGGTGATATAGGTTCTCTCAAGTAGACTTGTTTGGAGAGTACCCCTTGAGGATTTGCTAGGGATACCATTTTTTACCATTCGCAGGGTCCCAACCACATCCCTTTCTTTCAATAGTGGGGAGGTGGGTTAGGCAGATCACACTAAGGTTGCCTCGTACTTCTACGGTGGCATTCTTTTCCCTTTTTAATCAAGGGGTTTTTTTGTCGCTTCCACCATGAGGAGGGTGCATTTGGTGCGTTTGTTATTCCGTGGTACCGCAGCTCTTGTAATTTGAGGGGGCCCATCCTGCCACATCAGCCAGTGGTTTCCTTGCTTTTGCCACGTGTTCCTCTGTGGTGTGTACACAACTACACATGTTCTGATTTTACAGGCTACTTCACACATCAATATAGTATCACCCCAAAAAGTATATGTGCAGCCTTTCCATTGCAAGTGAATTTGAGTTAGATGTTTAGCATGTCTCTTCTAAGATGTAATCTGTTAAAGTAATGGTCAATTTTTGCCATTCTAAGACCCGAGTTCAACCCTTATAATCCCTCAGCAACTCCTATTTGCTGATAGATGAGATGTTTTAGAAGGGACAAGGCTATTGCTTTCTGGTAGAACCAAAGAAAAAATTTGCATTTTCAGGCAACGCATCTGTTTTGTTTGTTTTGTTGCCATCATTTTCAACGGCACACCCTTATTCATTCTGCATCTCTACTTAACCAGAACCTGCAACCACTGAAGATATTATGGTAATAACCATGACCACTTCCATAATAGTTGGTCTTGTTAGCAATTACACTACTGGAACTGAGTGTTAACCGACATTTTTTTCACGTTTTGCGGCCATCACTTCCACATTGATTTT
>CAUOFW020005241.1:0-27894 GCA_963454935.2 Ilex paraguariensis
AAGCTCTCTAAACTTGGATTTCCATTCTCTTGTCTCAAACCACCAATAAAGAATTTAACAAGTTAGTAAGCTCACTAACCTCATAATTATCCTCATCAAATTATAGAAAGGATTTAGCCTTGTCAACTAAACATGCTTCAAGATGATCTAACAAAGAAGAACCATTAAATTGATCATTCACAATTGAATCAATTAAGTTAACTTCGTGCAAGTCATCACTCACATCACTTGGTTGTTTACAACATTGAAGATGTTCAACTCTAATGTCGTATTCCCAAATACAATTTCATCACTCCATTTTGATAATTAATCAAAGCATTAGAAGTAGTAAGAAATGGGAGACCTAAAATAACGAGAATTTATGCATTTGTGTTCATAATGGGTTAAGTGCCTAGAATAATGAAGTCAACTAGAAAGAAGAAATTGTCAACTTGTACCAAAACATCCTCCACCATATCCCTTAGATCCTTAATAAATCTATCCACTAATTGAAGTGTGATGGAGGTAGGTTTCAACTCCCCAAGTCCCAATTGTTGATAAACCGAATAGGAAAACAAATTCACACTAGCACCTAAGTCAACTAATGCTTGTTCGCAATTCCCTATGACACAACAATGGTGGACAATTGAGATCATTGTATTTTGGAGGAGTATTATGTTGGATGATGGAAGACACTTGTTTGGTCAAAAATTTTTAATTCATATTGTCATGTGATGGTGAAATCAACCTTTGAGGAAAAGGTACGGGTATAGGGCACTTCGGTGATTCACTGGGCACATCTTCAACTATATGCTCAACATGATCAAGATTATCATCCCCCCTAGCATCTTTCTCACTCTCTTTAGAATCTTGATTCTTTGTGAAAATGTTTTTATCTACCATTTTCTCACTCCTAAGGGTGGTGATAGCTTGAACTTGTTCTTGGGTTATTTCTGGTGTACAAGAGAAAACTCCTATTTGGAGTTGACCTTGTGGATTTGGTTGAGGTTGTGCCAGAAATTTTCCTATTTCTTGGTGGCATGTGGTTGTGGCCAATTTGGTAAGTGTATTCCAGATATCATTGATGGCTTATTGTTGTGGAGTGAAATTTTGGGTCAATTGGCCAAGGGTTTAGGCGATTTGAGTATTGATTATGGCTTGACTAAAAATGAATTATTGCATAGTATCCTCCAAAATCTTCTTGGTTGGTGGATTATAAGGAACAAAATTAAATGGTTCTTGAGTAGATGGTTGGGAAGGAGGTTGTTATGTGGCATTATCATTCCTTTAACTAAAATTGGGGTGTGCCTTCCACCCTGGATTGTAAGTGTTTGAATAGGGGTGGTCATAGGGCAATCACTAGTTGAATGCCCTCTGATCTCACAAATTGAACACAACTCCTCTTGAAACACAATTTGAATCTCATTCACCTTTTTCATTTTTATGACCTCAATTTTCCTAGCCAAAATTACAATCCTTGCGTTCAAGTCATCATCCTCCTTCAATTGATACTTTCCCCTCATAATGGTTCATTTGAGGTCTTAGACTTAGAATCAGGGGATTGAGTGTCCCAAGCTTGGCACTCTTGGTTAAGGAATCCAAGTAATCGAAAGCCTCTTCTAGTTATTAGCCATGAACTCCCTACACATCATTTCCACAAATTGCCTCATTTGGGAAGACAAAGCCTCATAGAAAAAAACTTATAATCCACCAACGTTCATAGCCATGGTGAGGGCATGATGCAAGTAGTTCCTTGAACTTCTCCTAACATTGGAAAAACGTTTCATTGTCCCTTTGAGAAAAATTCATGATTTGTCACTCCAAATTGTTTGTTTTCTGAGTTGGAATTCTTTTTTTAAGGAACTCTTTTTGTGTTTTCCTCTGTGTTCCAATAGACCTTGGCCTAAGGGAGTTTGACCACATGTTAGTCTAATCCTTTAGAGAGAAAGAAAAGAGCTTCAAATGAATTATACCCTCCATAGTTGTCAAGTCTTGGAATGTGGCACAAACCACCTTAAAATCACGGATATGAAAGTAGGGATTTTCAGAATCTAAACCATAGAATTTAGGCAACAATGCAATCATGTCTTGTTTAAAGGTAAAATGATGAGTTTGCATAGGAAAGATAATGCATGAAGGTGTAGTGTGAGGGGCAGGATTCAAATAATCTCACAATGTTCTAGCATTATTGAAATTCACATTAGCACGCCCATTGTTCACTTCCTCATAGTCATCATTGTCACCATGATTACTCCTAGCATCATCTCTCGGTGTGTCCGCTTATGGCATGAAAGGATTACGAACCCCTTATGGGTTTTAAGGTAACTCGGGATTTTGAGCTAATTGGGGATATGGTGGTAGTAAAGAGTTTTGACCTATTGGGTGATTTTGTGTTATCCTTGGATGTGTAAGTGCTCATGGGGTGTTCCAAATAAATCAACAAAATAGTAAGTCAAAATCCTCCCTAATCAACCTTTCACCAATCTCTTTATACAAAGCGTTCACTCAACAATAACCAACACAAGTAGCAAAACAAAATAAGATGCAAGAAAATTAAATGACAAGTACGTAAAAGTGGAAAGAGTTTACCCAATCTCTACTTATGCAAAGACTGAGCAAGCCTCGAATGATGATGGAACACTCCTCAATCGCGCCTCCTCCCTGAAAACGACACTAAAAACTTGCTTCAATTCAAAAGTTATAAACTCAATTGTAGGTGTCAAGCAAATAGTAATTTCTTGGTAGAGTGCAAGGTCGAACCACAGAGAGATGGGTATTTTAGAGGCAAAAAGACTTAATAAAAGAAAATATGTTGTGTGTTTGAGAGAGATTGATTTGGTAGTTGAATCTTAAAACAAGTAAACTTAAATAGCTTGAGAAAATAATTTGAAAAAAATACTAAGGCATTGGATAATTCTTCAATAACAATTGGTTAATAAATTAATCTTATTTTCAATATAAATTGAGAAACAACTAGGGAGTGAACTCAATTTGAGGATTTATCAATGATTAATGAGAAAATTCTCTAAGATATAATCAATAAACTAATCTAAATGAATACAAACATCCAATTGTTAATTATAAGCATTTGACATGACCAGAGTCAACGATAAATCAATCAATTAACCAATCAAATATCTCAATTCATATAAATTAACTAATTAGATGAAATCATTAACAATTCAACCCAATCATGTACATCTAGCTATTCTACTAACAGGAAATCTCAAGTTTGAACAATACTATTGAGACCTAATTTATTGACATAATTTGCTAATCTAATTCATTATGACCTTTAGATTCACTGTAAACCCCATCAAACATTGAAATTTGGTGTTGATCCAATGATTCCTATGAAGCCACATATTATGTCAGCAAATTATGTCAAATTTTTTGGTCCAATCCTCAAGTTTCCATGACATTTAACATAATAATTCAAGAGACTATATTGAGAGAAAGCTTCGGTAAAATATGATGAATTAAACTATTAAAAAAATCAACTCAAGCTCATAGGATGAAGCTCTAAGGCTAGGAAAAAATTCAGTATACATTTGGGTATGTAAAGGATCATTCCCACTAGGTGTGGAAATGACCCTTGGTTTTTTCAAGACATGGTTGAAGCCTTGTAAAATTTCAGTTATACTATAGTACCGAAAAATTAATTTTTGACACCAAACTTATCTTTTTGTCTAATCATCACGCAACCCTTCCATAGTGTTTTAATGTTGTTATTTTATTATTTTTAAAATTAATAAATTACAAATAAAACAAAGCTACGATGTATGACTAAAAATGATTTTTCAGTCAGGTATCAAAACCATAGCCCTACTCGTTAAATTGATGAATGCAAAGAATTGCAGCTTGAAAGGTTTGCAAGACAACGTTACAGTAAAAAAATAATGAATGGATTAAGGTTTATTGAGAAGGCACAACAAGGAGGCTAATGTGAGCTAACAACCTCAGCCCTAGCGAAAACTGCGGGGATGTGGCATATTTAGCCTCGATACAGTTTTAGGGTATGGTGTTAATTGAGTAAGAATATTGAGCTTGAATTTACTCAAATTCGATTTAGTTGTGACTGATCAAACCAGATGGCCGCATATTGATTCTTGCTCAACTCAACTCAACTCGATGCCAATGAGAACTTGCAAGTATTCAAACTGAACTTGAACTTACTGTGTTCCGAGGAAAAAAATTAACTACTAAAACTTAATAATCAATATAGAATGATCATTTTCTCAACCAATTATGTTCAAGTAACAATAAAATCAAGCTCTAGGAGTTCAAATTTCTCCAAGACTTATTACAGAAGAGAGGTAGAGAGTGCACATGTAAAACCTGAAAAAATTTGAATTTTTATGAAAAGGGAAAAACGGTAATTATTCGCAACACTATGGGTTAAAAAGTCAAAATTTTCTATAACTCATATGATGAAACGGACCTCACCATTGGATTTGTCTTGCAAAATCTAGTTGGCCGATCAATGTTCGTTGAATTCTGAGACAGTCAAATTTTTTACGTTTTACGATGCGATCCGGTGTCGCGTGACTAAACTAAATGTGATTGATTTTTAATTGAAAAATATGAAAAATATTTTTAATTTAATTTAAATAAAATATATTGAACATAACATGGGACGAGAATTTATTGATTCGGAACAAAATCAGATCACAAAAAGACGAGACGTGTGGGGCAATAAGGGCCAAGTATTAGGGAGTATAAATAGGGGAGAAAAATTAGATTTTCTCCCCATTTACCTTCAGATTTTTGGATAGAGAGAGAGATAGAGAAGAAAAGAGGAAAAATCAAGTGGGTTTCAACCTTCTCTCTATGATCTAGGGCTAACCGTTCGTCGAATCGATTTGGGCCAAGAACTAAAGTTCATCTACTCAATGAGAGCTACATCTATGTACCAAAAATCATGGATTTTGACGAAGTCTCAAGAACGGAATTTTTGAAAATCAATTCTAAAGCTTGAGTTAGGTTTTCTTGGAGCTTCTACCATTCATGTTACAGTTCAAGAGGTAGGGTTTTTCGCATAGCTAGGTTTATTTTCAACCTAGGGTTTCGTATGAAATGGGTAGCATGACTTGAGATGACATCTCTTGTCTAAATGTATTTCTAGTGTAACTAGAGTATGAGAAATTGTATGAGAATGAACAAAACAAATTTTTCATGAATTGGGTTTGTTGAGAATTGCTTATTGGGTAATTTCATAAGAATGTGATAAATTAGGCATAATTATGTGTTTATATGATTTTGTGCTTTTTGGGTGTTTGATAAAATGCCCATGTTGATTTAGCATGGTTGTTCATTGAAGATGTCACAACATGCATGGTGAGAATATGGATTGTAATTATATGCTTATGATATAATTGACAATTGGGAATGTTGTTTGAGATGGAAGGTTGTTCATATTGTGCTCATGATATGTTGAACATGGTGTTGTAATTGCAATTGAAATCTTGGTTGCATGATGATATGAAATGTAATTGTACATTACATTGCACATGCACAGGAATCATCACATTCGTGGGCATGTAACATAGGAGTGGGTGTGTGTATGGTTTTTATTAAACACCATTCTTGGTGGATGATACGTGGGCTCAGGAAATTGGGCCAAGGTTCGACTAAGTCGCTCAGGTTTGTAGTGAAAATAGGGTCAGGGTTAGCAAGAAGGGCTAGATTATTCCTAGCGTGCAAGACTCGGTGATTTGGATACGCACTCCAAGAGGTAGGTGCTAAGGACAAGAAAAAGGAGGGTCAATAACCTTCTTCTAGTTTGGGGAAGAAGTAGAAGACTTCTAGCCCACAAGGGTTTCAAGGACAGGGCCATGTCTATTAAGGCCAAGGTCAAGGTCAATCCTCTCAAGGTGGGAGAAACTTCAGGACTTCCTACTAGGTAAGCCAGAGAACCTGTTTCATATGCCACTAGCTAGGTCACATGAAGCGGAATTGTCCTTAGAGGTAGGGATCCCAAAGTTATGGGACATCTCAATCCTAATCATTTGATGGAACATCCATAGACCTATTTCATTCCTCCCTACCCCACCATAGGCCAGGGAAGTCAGTTCCAATTTTAGGGTGCTGCACAGGCCTTTACCACTTAACAAGCAGGGACTCCGCAAGCAGGCCAGATGGGTCAGGGCATGGGCCGAGGTCCGGGACAGGGCTTACAGGCTAGGACATCAAGGATCCAAGGGCAAGTCTATGCCATCACTACTTAAACCGAATCGATGGACCAGTTGGTGATTCAGGGTACATTCTTACTTTCTCGCTTATGGGTAAGAGTGTTATTTGAATCTGGTGTATCGTATTCATTTATTTCTACATCATGTGTAAGGGATTTGAGTTTAGAGGTTGAGACCTTGGAAGAGCCATTGCATTGATCAAATATGTCGGGAGTGTGAGCTCGAGATCTCGGGGATTCTACTCATCATAGACCTTAGCGTCATGGACATGTCGGAGTTTGATGTCATCCTAAGGATGGATTGGTTGACGGCACACCGAGGCATCATCGTTTGTGATCAGAAGAGAGTCACTGCCTATACATTAGAGGGTGTCCGTTTCAAGTTTCAGAGAAAAAAGTATGATGCTTTACCCCAAGTTGTATACGACTCTCGATGGTACTAACAATTGATGGGTTGCCTTGCGAGCCTTACGATTGAGGATGAAGCGAAATGGGAGTTGGGTCTACCTTGGGTAATTTGTGAATATGTGGATGCTTTTTCGAATGAGCTACCAGGATTACCTCCCAATCGAAATGTAGATTTCACCATTGAGTTACAACCCGATGCATCTCCTATTTCTATGACACCGCATAGGATGGCACTGACGGAGTTTCATGAACTCAAGGTCCAAATACAAGAATTTTAGATCGAGTACTTCACCTTGGGGTGCTCCGGTGCTATTTGCCAAGAATAAGGACAAAACCCTTCAAGTATGGATTGACTATCGGCAGTTGAATCGGGTTACCATTAAGAATAGGTACCCTTTGTTGTGGATTGATGACTTGTCTGATCAACTGAGAAGGGCATGGGTCTACTCTTTGATAGATTTGCGCACGGGTTATGATCTATTAAACTCAAAAAAATTGAATTTTTATAAAAAAAAATGTAAAATGGTAATTAGCCACTACGGTACATATTAAAAG
Organism: Ilex paraguariensis; assembly: GCA_963454935.2. NCBI lineage: Eukaryota > Viridiplantae > Streptophyta > Magnoliopsida > Aquifoliales > Aquifoliaceae > Ilex > Ilex paraguariensis. The sequence goes on from CAUOFW020005241.1 coordinate 7,133, forward strand.
CCCAAATTTTTATAGAACTCGAATGAAAAAATGGACCTCACCGTTGGATTCGTCTCGTGAAATCTAGTTACCCAATCAATTTTTCTTGAATTCTGATACAATTATATTTTTTACGTTTTACGAGGCGATCAAGTATCGCGTGGTCAAAATAAACGTGATTAGGAATAAATTGCAAAATGTGAAAAATAATTTAAATTTAGTTCAAATAAAAATATGTTAAACTTGAAACAAGATGAAATTTAATTGATTCGGAACGAAATCGGACTCGGGAAAGGTGTACGTGTGGTGCAACGAATGCCAAGTATCAAAGGGGTATAAATAGGGGGACAAAAATCAGATTTTCTCCCCATACCCAGCTGATTTTTGGGAAAAAGGAGATAAGGGAGAGAGGAAAGAGAGAACTAGGGTTCTTTGCTTGGTTGTTTTTCTCGTATGCCTTAATCTCCGCACATCACCCTCAAATGTGTGTGGCTTGTGTGTGTGGGGGAGTGTTACTCTCCCTCAGAATAATGTGAGAATTGGGGTAAAAGTGTGTGTGGAATAAAATGTATGTGTGTGTGTGTACAAAAGTACTCTCCAAGAGTAGAGAGACTTTCGAGAGTCATATTTTACTTGAAATTTGTATTTCAAGGTCGTCTCCTCATGGAAGGAAGAGAATTATGTCGAAGGTGATTTTGGTGAAAAAGGAAAGTGTAAAAATCTTTTGAGCTTGATGGTTTAGTGAGTAAAGATTGTTCTAGAAGTGTAATGGAAATAAGTGTTGGCTAATCCAAAGAGGTCATTCCAATGGGAATGCCAAATCAACTCAAGACATTCATCAATGGTCCTTAGACGTTTGATTGATTCGTACAAATTATGGGACCGAAATCAAGGTGAGGATTCAAGCATACCACGTGATAAGTCTATGGTATATCAAGAACTCACAACCACGTCCACACTCAATCTAGTTAAACCGAACTGTCGTACACTACGAGGATGAATGGGAAATGAGTTGATTTAGCATACCCAAGAGGAAGTCTCTCTTGGATTAGCCAACCTAAAAATTAGCTACTCATATTTAATGCAAGAACATAAATGAAATAAAGAGGCATTGTAAAGAAATGAAGGTTGGGGCTTGGATTAATGCAAGAAAACTCAAACTATGAAGAAATGTATTTAATACCCATTTCAAAACTTGAAATGGAGGAAAATCCATACAACAATGGTAGAATCTAACAAGCATAACTAAACTTGCAATGTACTTGAAATAAATGGCATTTAAGACATTAAATGAAACTGACACAAGTCTTATAGGAAACTACAATTGAAATGGATGGAAGAAAATGCAAAAACATAAATTTCTCTCTCTAGACTTCATTTTCTTCCTTAAGCTTCTCTCTCTACAATGCAATACAAATCTCCTCTAATCCTGAATGGAGCTTGCAAATTCGTCCATGGAGGTTTCCCTAGGCGTGTGACAGCCCTCCCATCCATAGGAGGCTGAAGTGAAGGCATGGGGCAAGCTATGACAGCCTACCCAACAACTCGCAGGCTTCCTCTCTTCTCTCTCCTCCTCACTAATGCTTTAACCTTCAAAGTTCAAGGCTAGGATTGAGGAGGCATGTTTATGTGTAAGGGGTGTCAGGGAACAAGTGGGAGACCAATAGGTGGGACCCACAAGTGGCAAAGCTTGAGTTACAAAATCTGGCATTTTTCAATAAAACCTATTGGTAGGTCGATGGCCAAACCTATCGGTAAGTTTTACTCCAGTAGCCAAAACCTTCTGGTAGTTCTCTGATAGAAACCATTCTAGCAGTCAAAACCTACCGATAGTTTTATGACAAACCTACCAGTAGGTTTAACTTGTTTTGCTCAATTCTTGATTCTTTCACCTTCCAAGCCATCGTCAAGCCTCCCCCTCAACTCCATTGATTTAAGCACCATGATAGGGGCCTAACATACACCATTCAAGCTCTTTTACCTGCAAACACACCAAAATGTCATTATTAGCTCAAAACATTTTAATTCCTCTCATTTTTACCACAAGAGCAAACATCAAAAGGGATGCAAATGTACACATGATATGCAATATTTTGTGCTAATCACACCCCCAAACTTGAGCTTTGCTAGTCTCTCGGAAAGTTCACTTTCAAATTAACAAGTATGAAACTACAACAATCCACTTACACAAGTAATTCACCAAACATTAAAAATACAAAAGTCACAATACAATTAAAGAAATGAACTTGGGCAAGATGGAACAACAACTATGGCATTTCATTAGTTACTTTCAAAATTTGAGTACATGGAGTTAGAATTCAAAAAGAGACAAAACGGCAAAAAATTCCTAAAAACTCTTCTACTAGGCCGATAAATCCACTCCTACCTATGTACAGCCCAAAATCAAAAAGGACAAAAACAAGGGTATCCTACTCATCACCCCCATCGTCCTTAACCTCATCATCATCAGCATCCTCCTCATCGCCCCCGTCTTCACTCTCCTCCTCCTCCTATTCTTCGTCGTCTGAATCTTCTACCTCAACAACTATGGAAGATGAGGGGCAGAGGTGGAATGTCTAGTAGTCAAAGGTAGAGGTCCACCAGGGACCGGCTAACCAAGAAACGTGTGCTAAAATAACCTGGTCATCATCACCGATATCCCCTGCACTGTCTCCTCCAACACATCGAGGCGCTGAGACACTATGTGCACTGGGGCAGAAGTGGACAGCCCAAGACCAAATGGCCCCATAAAGGAAGGTCCTACAGCAGATGACCCCGGTCTCGGAACCCTAGCACGCTCAACCTGGCTCATCGCTGTCCTTTTACTACTACTCGCTTTCCCAATGGCTCCAATTACAAGGGGACTCATCACATCAGAGACATAACCCGTGACTTTGAAATGGTCGCACATCCGGGTGACTAGATTTTCAAAAGGGAGATTGGCTTTAGGCTTTCTAGCCTGGGAAAATTCCTTCATAACCTCCCATATGAAGAGCGCTATATCCAAGGCCTTCGTAGTTATCACCGCATCCAAGAGAGCTAGCTTTTCCACATTTGGGTTCTTCTCGGCCCCCCTGGGAAGTAAATTGTAATGCAATACTTTATTCATCATCCCATAATCATGTTTGAGGCCCCCGACTTGGATTGTTCCCCTAAATTGAGTCTAGTTCTCGTACATCAACCCTATATACTCCGGGATTGTCTTAACCCCAGGAATTTCATATGGGTACACCGAGGGGGAGGGAGGTGGCCTCTCATACTTCATTAGGGTGACAATCATGGCTTAGGTCACATCAAAAATCTTGCCCCTCATACTAGTTCTCAAAATCTCTGCGTCCTCCTCCACCACCCTCAAATTTTGGTAAAACTCCCAACATAGCCCCAAATTGAACCCACTCACAGGCTCAAACCATATCCCAATCCCATGGGCCTTAATGATCCTCACAACCTCATTGTTCGGGCCTAGGGAGATCCTATCCACAAACCGTTCACAAGTTACATTCTTTTCCTTGATGCTTTGGTAGTGAGCATCATTCCTCGCTTTCTTCCTTCGCTCACTCCGGTCTACACTCGACCCCTCGCCGCTTCTCTTGCAGGCACTAGCACCCTCGAGCTGAGGAGAACTTGACCCGGTGCGCTTCGTGTGGACCATGCAAAGCAACAGTGCCCCACACACCAAGAGTGACAAAAAATACAAAAAATAACCCCTCAATCGGGTCCACAATATCACGGATGATCCTCCATGTGCGAACCATTGCAAAGATTTTGGAACTTTTGAAAAGATTTAAAGAGGTTAGGGCTTAGGGTAAAATTCGGCAAACTTGGGGTTTAAATGCTGAAACCCACAATTCTTCACTAAAAACCACTTAATCAGCAACCCTATCAGTGAGAGATAAGAGATTAAGGCAAATGGGTGAGGGATTTTTTGGCTTACAGATGCTTGGAGGGAGAGAGAAATGTCTTAGGGTTTGTAACTTAGGGAGACAATGAACAGTTCTCCCAAAAACATTTGATTAAAACCCTTAATTTTGGCATTCTGGACAAAACCTATCGGTAGGTTTTACTCCAGTGAGCAAAAACTACTGGTAGTTTTCTGGTAGGTTCAGGACCAATGTGCAATGCCTACTAGTAGTTTTGTCACTTATTTTGAAAAAACCAGTGCTCTCCACTTCACTTCAACTCCTACACATTCTAGCACTTTATTTATGACCTCTACTCCACCAAAACATGTGCTACAGTTGTAAACCACAATTTGAACCATCATGCCCCAAGTCATTACCGAAATTGCAATATGATTTACAATCTTGATGCTTTCAAAACACAAGGTATAGATTTCTACATTTAACTACCAAAATGAACACCCAAAATGTAAGATACGTATTCAAATGACAAGGGCATTCCTAATTCATTCAAATATCAAAAGCTTGAGCAATATTCCCCTATCCTGCAAGCATGGGGCTACTTAACACATCGTTCAAATGCCTAAACCAAGTACACATGAGCATCAACACGGCTTTAAATACTAGTCTAGAGTATGCACCTACACATTCATTTTCAAACTCGTGTGTGTGTAAATTGGACATGTAATTTAAGCATTTAAACAACAGAATTCACATTCGATTGGCTAGCCAAATTCAGCTTTGATGCAAAACTCACCAAAGGTCTCTCTTAACAATGAATCACACTCTAGTTATCCTGGCATGCTGGTCACGTGTACATGTGAGATAGAATCTTGTGCACAAAATGAAGTATGCTCACATATAATCCAAAAATGAAGTTCATGCATGAAAATGAAAAAACCTTGGCATAATCTCATGAAGGGAATGATAGGGCATTAGGTAGTAAAATCAACTTCTCTTTTCTTTAAAAATATGCACCCCCCATGCTTCTCTAGATCATTTAAGACTTTCACGGGTTGTAATGAGGCATTGGGATGATATTCTAGGTAAATGAACAAAGGATAGCAGATCACAAAAAGGGTTGTTCCGAGTGAATGACTTTTGTTTCAAAACATCTCCCTTTTCATGGGTTTTTAGTTTAACACCATCACCATACTCTTTGTTTCTTTTTACCTCTTTTCCTTAACATTTTCCTTTTATTTTGTCCTTTTTTTTCTTCTTTTCACCCCTTTTTCTCCTTTTCTTGGATTTCCAATCTTTTTCTTTCAACTCTTTGAATTTCAACCTCATTCATCCCTTTTGTTTGAGTTTCCACACCAAAATTCCTTCTCTTTTATGATCACTCATATTCAGCTCTAGGAACAACCAAGGTGAGGTAGATCTTTATCATTTTGCATTGGCTTGGTAAAGTATGTTGTATGGAAACGACTTTACAATTAAGGCTCAATCATGGCACTAGGGATAAACTTTCACAAGAAAAAGGCTAAGGCTCAAAGTAAATCAAAGATGGCCTATGATCCTATCTAGATGGGAATGAGGGAGTACATTGCATTTCAAGACAAAGTCAATCCACTATCCAAATGCACCTAACCAAAACAAGCATAATGAGATTATTGAACAAATTTGGAATTTAAAAAATTGTTCCTTGAGTAAATGTAAGTTCCCTCCATCAAAGATTGACACTAAAGCTCTCATGGGTCCTTACTCATCTCCACTATTCATGTCAAGCACTAAAATATAAATCTAATCCGTAAATTGCCAAAATTACACATTCACAGTGCACTTAAGGTTGAGTTCCAAAACAAATATATATGTGATACTCACACATAGGATGAACTTCTATAATGTGCTCATGTATTCAAGGTTCAACACAATGATCAACATGCCAACAAACCCATAACACTCTAAATAATGGAATATAGATCAACATTCAAATATTTTTCACAAAATATTTCAAAATTTTCACATAATTTGCAACTATTGTAACAAAAATATGTAGGGTATGTGAAAGGTGAATTTTCACCACAAAAATTGGTATTATCAACAAAAATTTCCACAAACATTGGTGTATCATACAAATGGTGCACCACATCCCCCAACTTGATTCGTGCATTATTCTCAATGCAACAAAAAAGATATGATATGCAATGAAGGACTGTAAAAAGATGAGTAGGGTTAAAGAACACCTCGCACTTGATCTTTGACAAAAAACATCAATATCTGCAACTAAGAAAAATAACACTATACAAAAAGATAAAGTATGTAAACATAAACATATAAGGTAAGTAAAGAACACTGTACACTAAAAACCATAGAAAAGTTAATCCTCCAACAAGTCCGGATAAACCTGATCCACCAATTCTTCCTTCATCCCTTGATCTTCAAACCCCTCAAACAATGACTTAAGTTTTTGGTCATTGACCTTGAATGTCCTACCATCCTCGGGGTTTGTGACTTTCACAGCTCCATTAGGGTAGGCCACCTTGACAAGATAGGGGTCATCCCAACGGGATCGGAGTTTCTCTTGAAAGATCGAGAGACGAGAATTGTAAAAGAGCACTTTTTAAATTTTAGAGCTCTCATACGCATCTCTTCGAATCTTTTTCAATTCATTCATTTCAAGATTTTTATTCTCTTTGGTCATTCTCAAATTAAAGTTTAAAGTCTTTATGACCCAATAGGCCTTGTGTTCCATTTCAACTGGAAAATGGCAAGCCTTGCCATAAACGAGCCGATAGGGTGACATGCCAAGAACATTCTTGTAAGCAGTGCGGTAAACCCATAGGACATCGGTCAATCTAAATGACCAATCTTTCCAATTAGTGTTTATCATTTTCTCTAATATGTTTCTTGATTTTCCTATTGGCCAGCTCAGCTTGGCCATTGGTTTGTGGGCGATAAACGGTGGACACCTTTTGTGTGACGCCATACTTATGCATTAAGGATACAAATGGCCTATTACAGAAATGCGATCCACCATCACTTATCATAGCACCGGGACATCCCAAACCTTGAAAAATGTTCTCTTTCAAGAATTTGACCACGTCCCGGTGGTCATTGGTCTTGGTTAGGATAGCCTCCACTCATTTGAACACATAGCCTACTGCCAGTGGAATGCATAAGTAGTCAAAAAACACGGGGAAGAGACCCATAAAGTCGATACCCCAACAATCAAATATCTCAATAACAAGTACAAGGGAGAGGTGCATCGTGTTCCTTTGGGTCACACTACCCAATCTTTGGCACCTATAGCATTTCTTACAAAATTAAACACAGTCGTTGCTTAATAAGGGCAAATAACAACTTGACTGTAAAACCTTTTGTCGAAGTCTTCTTGGAAGAGAAGTGGCCACCGCACGCTTTTGAAGGGGCAAAATGCAAGGACATCCCGTTGTTCATTTTCTGGTATGCATCTCCTCATGACTTGGTCAGGGCAGTACTTGAACAGGTATGGGTTGTCGAAGTAAAAGTACTTCACATCCACCATAAATCTTTGTTTATCTTTTGTGCTCCAGTGTAGTGGTATTTGTCCTGTAGCAAGATAATTACATATGTCAGCATACCAGGGACAAACATAATGAATGGAAAGTAAATTTTCATCAGGAAAAAAAATTAAGGTGCCCATCGGCCGCTTGCACTACAAGTTGGGATAAATGGTCCGCAACCACGTTCTCCATTCCTTTATTGTCTTTGATTGTCAAGTTGAATTCTTGTAGGATGAGTATCCACCTAATGAGTCTCAATTTTGCATCCTACTTAGACAACAGATACTTCAAAGCAGAGTGATCGGTATAGACTATTATAGGTGAACCAATGATGTAAGACCAGAATTTATCCAATTCAAATACTACTGCTAGCAATTCTTTTTCTGTAGTGGTATAGTTCATTTGAGATTCATTAAGAGTTTTGATGGCATAGTATATTAAATAAGGTCTCTTATCCTCCCTTTAACCGAGTACTGCGCTGATCGCTTAATCACTCGCGTTGCACATAAGCTCAAATGGTGAGTCCCACTTGGGTGGTCGCATGATCGGAGGTGAAATGAACATGTTCTTTAATTTTTTAAAGAATGTCTCACACTCATCCGACCAAACAAATGGGACATCTTTTGAAAGTAAATTGGTTAAAGGTCGGGTCTGATCTACTGCGATCTGACCATCGGATCTCTTCGGGCCAAGAACAAAAGTTATTCTACGCAATGAGAGCTACGTGTACGTACCAAAGATCATGAATTTCTCCAAGAACTTCAAAGATGGGATTTTTGGATTAAAGCTTTGGGGCTTGATTTGGAGTTTTTAGAACTTCTTCTACATGAGTTTACACTACAAGATGTAGGGTTCCTTTCCTAACTAGGTTTATTTCCAATCTAGGGTTGAAATATGAAATAGGTAGGGTGTTGGAGATGTAATCTCACGTATAACAAATACCTAGTGTAGTTAAAATATGAAAAATGGATATAATAATATGTTTAAACCAAATCTTGCATGATTGGGTTTTGATGAAACTGTTTGGTTTGAAATTTCATGAAGAATGTGTTGTTTGGGCATGCTATATGTTTACATTTGTGTCTTGTAGGTGTTTGATAAAATGCCTATGACTGATTAAGTGTGTTATCTGAAATGAAAATAATATAACATGTTTAGTGGAGATTGTGGAATGCAATTATATGTTTTATGATATAATTGACATTTGATAAATTGGGAATGTTTGTTGAATTTGAATAAGTTCATAATATGCACATGATATGATGAACATGATATTCTAATTGCAATCGTATATTACATTTGCATATGCACGGGGTACCATCAAATTCATGAGCATTCGACATGAGTGTGAGTGTGTGTGTATGATTTTGATCAAACACCATCCTTAGTTGATTGATACATGGGCTTGAAGAAGTTGGACATAGGTTAAACTAAGTCGCATGGGTTGCATTGAAAGCAAGAGTTGAGGTTAGCAAGAAGAGCTAGATTTTCCCTTAGGTGCAAGACCTAGTAAATTTTGGATGCACTCCCATTGGTATTGAGTCCATAAAATGAGTTGGCGTAAGCGAACTGTTGGTGAAAGACCATAGATACCGTGTCGACTGAGTACCCATTGGCAGAAGTCTATAAATACCCATCTCAAGAAAGACCCAAGATTTTATAAAATGGTCATAGAAAGTGTAACATCAATGGTGGGGGCTTAGAATACCCGGATGCATATGCATGGCATGACATGTGTTATGGGAGTCAGTGGAGGGCTCGGGGTTTGTGTGTGAGTTCCATCTCATGACATGGCATGAAAAGTGTAGCATTCATTTATGAAATGTATGTTCTTGAATGAATAAATAATGTGATGAATTGCATGTGACATTTCATATGCATCTGGGTTGAGGAGTAACCTCCTTGAAAAATATCCTATTGAGCATGGTTCACCCTTCATGGGAACATATTTCAGGTGTTGGACAAGTACCAGTGGACAGCCCTCATTTGGGTCCTTTTTGATGAAGGAGCCAGAATGTGACTTTTGAATTGCATTTTGTAAATCAAAAATGTAAATTTGTTTTGAACTTGTATATTGGCAATAGAGCACGTAGTGGGACTCTATTGGACAATATTTTCATGTAAATGGATGAATCTGTTAAGTATGGTATGAGTTTGGATGAAATGAATTGAAAATTTGAAAGATTAGAGTAAAACCTAGGCTCAGGTACCGGTACCTAAGTGATTAAGTACCGGTACCACGCTGTTGGATGACCTAGGTATTGGTACCTAGGCTTACAAGTACCAGTACTTGGATTCAAATGTGCTCAGGTACTGGTACCAAGACACATAGGTACTAGCACCTTGCAAATAGTGGGCCCAAGTATCGATACCAAGTTCCATAGGTACCAATACTTGGCAAGCAGAAGGCCCAGGTACCAGTATCACTTACACAAGGCACCAGTACCTCCTCTTAAAACTTAAAATTTTAAAATGTAACACTGAAAGACATTCACTTTTTGAACGATCCTCTATGGATGATGTAAATGGATAATAATAATCTTATATTCTAGTGTGTGGACCTTAGAATGATCATGTCGTTAATATGTGTACATGTTATGTGTTGGATAGTGTCCCTATACAAAGGAAACTCTACCCAAATACTGTTTTGATTATGATCCCGGTGAATGGGGTGTAACGACATCGTATCGGGTTATACAGTACTCACTAGTATTTTTCGCAGGTTGATGGGTGATCAACGAATTGAGAAAGGACCCCCTGAATTTTGAGGCATCACAAGGTTTGGCAAGGGTAATTCTTGGAATCACTACAATCAACATAACTGTAATTCTTTTGTGAATTAATTCAATCAATTAAAATACATATTTTCCAAACTTTTATTTTTAGTTGAATATTTTTCATCCAAGTGCGTTTGATTATAACCTTGGATGAGTTAGAAGATTAAGTCTAAATTCTTATTTACGGTGAGATGAACTTTGAAGATTATCCAGTTTCTTTTAATATTTTTTATTAGTTTTTTTTTTATCAATTATAACCATTTTCCAAAAAAAAAAAATTATTTTCGTTTTTATTATATCGCCATTAGAATTTGTCCTCATTTTTCCTGAGGAGACGACCTCGGTAATCAACCAAGTTATTGTTCGATAATTTCATACACTTGCAAAGCAATTTTATATTTTAACACATTTGGGAGCAAGCGAAGTTCTTCTAGTTTTTAGGGTTGTGAAAATATGAATTTTGGTATAGGTGTATGAGTGGGTGTTCTGAACATGGGTTATACTATATTGTATATCGTAGAGTCTATAGATGCATTTCTTACCTTGAGGGGTCTAAAGGCTCCCTATCACTTGTAGTGGAGTTATTTGGTTCCTTACAAGATTCCAAAATTTAACATCACTATTTTAATTCAAATTCTTATATTCCATTTTGCAAATTGAAACTTATCTATTTTCAATATTTCGAAATCTTATTTGGGTTTGAGAATGTTTTCTTACTGAGCTTGTTTACTCACCCCAACATATAAATTTTTTTAGATTTTGGTGTTAAGGACAACGCAGAGCTACGTGAACAAGTAAGTTGGAATACGAAGGAATATCATGATGTGGATTCAACAGTGGACATTTAGAGATGTTTTACTTAGTTTATAATTTATGAACTCTAATGGTTAAATAATGTTATGAGATTCTTGTTAGTTAGTTTGTTGGAGAATAATAAATTTGGTTTTGGATGTAACCTTAAGGAGTTATTTATATTTAATTTGAGATTTGTTTAGTTATATGTATTGGCTGACGGATGATTTTACTCATTCAATGTCTACCTTAGTATGATTTCATGGTTTCGTAGTTGATAGTTCATGCTTGAATACGAATTTGGAGGGTGACCTCAGTCACATAGAACGGGTGACTTGATCTTAATCATACAACCAAGTATAAGTGGTCAAGTTATAATATTACTCGGTTAAGTCCAAGGTCGAATTCACAGGGAGTTATCTATTGGAACTCAAAATGGAAAAGGTAAGATTGTCATGCGTGGAGTATGCATTACAAACAGCTTATGATGTGAACTTAGAACTGATAAAAAAATACGTAAACTAAACTTTATATTACAACAAGTAAAAAAGACTACTCTTTAGTTCAGGGATCTAACATGCATCTTATTGTTCGATTATGAAAATGTCACCTTACAATAATTAACTCTCATATTACTAGAAAGTTAACCAATATGTTTGATTTATAAGGTGCATGATATCACAACATCTGTTAAGTTACTCGGAAGGCCTATGCACCATGCAACAAGCAATTAACCCTAGTAAACCTAAAGTGAACCATTCAAAAGGTTTACTAAGTTGTTGCGCTAACTCACTAGCGCTAGTGCACTACGACTTTTCAGCCTCCTGCAGGTCCCTTCATTCCCTTCGCCTTACACGGACCTAAAAGAGTACCTAATATTAGTGGTTTATTTTCAAAAGGGATTTCTTTTTTTCTTTTTTGAACCGTATGTGTCAAAAGATGCATTTACGGTTCCTAAGGGATACAACTTTACCCTAATCAACCAACTTTATTGAGAAAAACTAATCGATCTGCAAGTTCATGATTCAATGAAAACGGAGTTTCGATTTATGCATTGAATCAAAAACATTAGCTATGACAAGACTTAACCCGTCTATAACCAATCTCCCGATTATTACATAAATCTCAACTACGTGCGTCATTGAATCATGCATGAAGTATATAATAGTTTATATATGAAATAGTATATACCAATAAGTTTAGCTCGGTACTAGTAACCATGAGCATATAGTAATATGATACCAAACAGAAATGAAAATCATCTATCATTTAATGGAGGTATAATCACTAAATCATAGGTAAACATCGACTTTTCCATAATACAAACAATATTACACATGTTTTCAGCCTTTATTAAAGTGTATAAATAGATTACTAACACTTCATTGCTATAGACGAGCAAGAAGGGCAAGACAATCTCATTAAAATACAACGCAAATACAAAATAAACTCAAAGAATCCTTCCCCAAGAAATAGTTGAAACAATCTCACTCTTATTATCGCCTAGGGCGAAAAAGTGAGAGAGATTCAACCCTCCAAGTAAAAAGGAATACAAATAAATGTAGAAGAAGAGAATTTTTAGCTATGAGTGTTTAGGATAGGATATTTTCTCTCAGACTCTAGCTTGCCAAAGGTGGAAGATCTCTCTCAAAATGACTCCAACACACGCCTATTTATAGGCTCCGATGAAGGGTCAAGGCGGCAAACACCCAAAATAGCCAATCAAAGGATTTACTGCATCAACGGACCAATGGGAGAAAAGAAGGACGTGAGGCAGTTAAGGCCATCGTCCGGATGGTGGTCATCCTCTAGATTTGCCTTGCAGCCTTTTTTGTTGACTTATTTGACTTTAGCCACTCTTGGGATGGTGAGTTTTTTGCTGAAATTGTTTTTGTTTCTCTCCTTTTATTCTTCTTTCGCGCTTTAACCCTCTAAATTTTCTTAATTATGTATGAAACCCTACAAAATATATAATTAAAACATTAATCATAATATAATCTCAATTAAGCACTTTAAATCAATTAATACATATAATTAACCCTAAATGCTAAACCCTAATTTATTTACGCACTTTTTAGGGTTAATCAGTGGGAGCGAAGGCGGGAGCAAGAGCGAGGGCAGTAACACAAAAGCGAAAAAATTTAAAAGAAGTTTAGAGCGGGAGCGCCTTAAGAGCACTTTATTATATACATACATATTTACATACTATTTGATGCATACGTGCGTAGCACATGAATTATTTTGAATATAAATTTTTGTTTTATAATATTTGTTTATTTGGAAGTTTGGGACATTCACTAGGCAATAAAATTGCATTGTCACTTGAATTTTATTATTATTGGATAATTAAAAAAAAATACCTCTTCACCCTACCTTCCTTTCTATTTCCCTTATTATTTTAGAGGAAAAGTCACAAAATACTGGATAAAGCTAATAGGAGATGATTTCTTATTGCATCGCTTGATCAAGACTATCCATAACTGGCAGTATAGGTGTTGAAAGTGATTGGTGATGTATACTTTTGCTGACAAACTGATATGAGTTAACCACGTAAAATATTTTGCAATATATATTTTTTTTACCTAAAAGATAATTCACAACATTTAGGTGACGAAATTTTTTGAATGATAATCTATATTTATTGGATGCATGCCTCCTAAAAAAAACTTATGAGTTTTAAACAAGATAAAGGAGAGGATATGTTGCATTTATCTATCTAAGATTTTAGCATTAGATTTACAAAGATGTTTGTTAATCACATTCGAAATTATTAATAGTTGTTTTGAAGGCAAGAATTCATACACATATATAGTTGTTTGGTAACTAAGTATTAAGTCCAAGAAATGACTTGGAACTATTCATGACATTTTTATAGTGGTGTGACAATAGTGGTGTTGGTTTTCTGCTACTCTTATAGTGAGAAAAAAAAATTAAAATACAAGAAATCATATTGTAATTGATGCAAATGAGAGATAAGTATAGGAAGGGACAAGGAAAGAGAGATACACTCAAGTATGTTGATACTTTAAAGTAGTATAGATATAAAAGTTAATAAAAAAATAATTTTATACACAAATATATAATAAATTATTTAAATTTATTTAACTATTAATTTTCATAAAAAATAAATGTTTAAACAAAAGGCTGGGAATAACACGAGCCTTTGGAAGACATTTTGACTTGTTGTACAACATCCCACATTGAGTAGGCATGAGAAGGTGAAGGCAACTCATGCCTATAAGGTGAAAGGGTTCTTCATTGTCACAACTGCTATACTTGGGCGTTAGCCGGAAAGCAAAAGGAAGGCAACCTTTTACATATATGGACTGACCCAGTGTAAAATTTTGGGCTTTTTACTTAGAAAAGAGTTTAAAATTTTGAGTTTATGAATTTAGTGAAGTAAAATCACGAATTTATACCGAATTTGCTCTTAATTCATGAATTCGAATTCCGGGCAATGGAGCATGTGTGGTCCATTTATGACTTATTCACACCAATTATGTGACTAAGGGTGTGACATTTATGACTTAACTTTTTCTTTTGGAAAAATTATCAATAAGACCTACTTTTTTTCTAAAATAATCATTAAGTCTTATCATATTTACTTTAGAACAATTAAGTCACACTTTTGATAATTGATTACCAACAAGTCCTAAACTCCATTAATAGTGTATTTTGTTCCAAATTTATCCTCCACGAACTCACGAATTACATTTATGTTTATAATTTTATATTTGATTTTATTTATTAGAATATGATTTTTGTATCTAAAATTATAATCCAAGTAAGTTATACTTTTAATTATTAAACACATACATCATATTGACAAATAAGAGTTCAAATATAAGTGAATCATACATAGTATAAAAGTCATAATATACAAAAATATTTTTATTTTCTCTTTTAAATACAATGTTGTAGCTTCAGATGCCTGAATTTTTTTTTAATGCCATAAGAGAGTAATTATTTTCCAATTAATTCAAAATTTAGAAAGAAAATTAAAAAAATAATATAAGTAGATGAACTTTTCTCGATGATTGTATTCAAATATTAGTTTTTATTTTCAAAATCTATATTTATATATCTTTATGGTTGAGATTTAATAGTTAGGTGAGTTGAAAAGCATATACTTAAAAAAGTTAAATATAAAAAAAGATAGAGTTGTATGATTTATCATTTCCATATGTCTTTAATTACGTGTTTTGGGTATGCATTAATTAGAAAAAAAATTGTTTTTAGACACTAATAACAAATATTATTGATAAAAATATAATTGTTGTGTTGATGGGAATGATAAAATTGAAACAAAATATATTATTGATGGAGTTGATTTATAGTGGTGTCTATGGGCTAGACCAGGCTAGGCCCGTGAAATTTTGGGCCTGGGTAGGGTAGACCCAAGCCCTTACCTAGGTGAGTTCTTGGGCAGGTCGGGTCGGGCTTTGAATAGGGGGAGACTACCCGTAACCCGACTTGACCCGTCATTCACTTTTTTTATATATAAATCTTCATGTAAAAATTTTGAACTTAGTATTTTTATAAATTAAAATTTTGAATTAAAAGTGGAGTCAATATGGACAAAATGTAAATAATGAATAATTTCCTATATATTACTTAACTTAGTATTTAAATTATATATATTTTTGAGAGGAATATGCCCCTCAATTTTCAATGGTCAATTTTTTTTTCAAACAAAGTGGACGGGCGAATGGATTCTTAGTCCGGATTTTAACAATTTTTTGCGAGTGGGCTAATGGGCCGAGTTTTGAGACAGGTAATAGCTTGGGGGCAGACCAAGTCCTCTCTTGAATGATATTGGACTCGAACTCAAATGAACCAATTATCAGGTTTATTAGATTTCAAACTGAATAACATATTTCGTGGACTAACCCGTCCCTTAGACATCAATAAAATTAAAAAAATAAATTATTAAAAAAGACTTAATTGTCCTTAGATAATATGATAAAACTTAGATGTATTTTGTAACATTTTCGTTTTTGTGTTTTTTTTATAAAAAAAAAAATATAACTAATTTTTGTTTTCTTTTTGATAAAAATTAAAAATATAAAATATGTTTGGTAGTTATTTATATTTAAAAAATTATAAAACAAAAATAAAAAATTTGTTTGGTATTATACTAAAAATTCACCACCCAAAACCACTATACACCCAACCACCTATCACCATCAAACTCCCACCACCACCACCGAAAACCCACCCCTACAAACCCCTTTGTGAAACCCATCGCCCACCCCCAAAATACACCACCACCCAACCCCATCACCACCACTGAAATCCACCCCTACAATGCCACAACAACCTACAACCCCGAAACGCACCACAACCACTGAAACCCACCCCTTATCCCCAAAACTCACCACCACTGAAAACCAAGCAAAACCCATTACCCAGCCACCCAACACCAATCTAAGCAAAACCCACCACCAACCATCCAACCACCACCAAAACCCCACTAATACTTCACCCATCATCAAAATCAACCACCATCCAACCACCTAACACCGAAATCAAGCAAAGTCCACCACCACTAGCCACCCAACCACCACCAAAACCCCATCGATACATAACCCGCAACCAAAAACCACCAACATCCAGTACCAAACTAAGCAAAACCCACTACCACCAATCGCCGAAGCATCACTCACCACCACCAAAGCCCACCAAAAGTCCATCTTTGGAGTCTTCGCAAATAAGACGAGAGACAATTTTTCGGATTTTTTGCAAAGAGACATAGATGAGAGAGAAAAGCTGGGTGAGCAGTATGTAGGTAAAAGAGGAAAATGACCATTTTATACTTCTAACCAAATGACCTAATTTTTTAGTGTTAACAAAGATTTGAAGGTAAAGACCTCATTAAAGGGAGGGATAAGACGCGCACGTGTTTTTTTTGTTGTTGATGTTTTTATAAATATCCTTTTAAATGTTTTTATATTTTGGCCTTATTTCCAAAATAGAGTAGTAAAAAAAAAAACAAAAACATTCACCAATCCTCTTTTTATTTTTTTTGCCATAAAATAAAAAAAAAACAAAAATATCATGTTAGCAAAGGCCGCCTTAATTAGTGATTTTTCCAGTGTTTTTTTTTTTTTTTCTTGGGCAACATCTGTTTTCAATTCGAATTTCTACAAATTTCACAGCAAAAAAGGAAAAAAAATCCAAACTAATTTTCGTGAGAATTTGCCTATTTTGTTTAGATAAATAATGCACCTACGGCTTACCAAAGGGACGGATGCGATCTCCATTCTTTGCCTACAAGAAACTCTCTCTTCTCGCCGGACGAAACTCTCTCTCGCACGGGCACGCACGCACACACACGCACACACACACACAATGGACGTGAACATTGGCGATCTGAACTCACCCCATTCGATGGGAACCACCATCATAGGTGTCACTTACAACGGCGGCGTCGTCCTCGGCGCCGATTCCCGTACCAGCACCGGTATGTAGATTTTTATTTCTCCTGAGATCCCAATCTCTGTTAGGTTATACCATCTGTTTGTTTCCCGAGAAAACACTGGAAAAATGGAAAGGGAAATTTTTTAGGTTTTTATATCGTCTCTTTTTGATAGGAATGTATGTTGCGAATAGGGCATCGGACAAGATCACCCAGTTGACCGATAATGTCTACTTGTGTCGCTCTGGATCGGTATTCTCTCTCTTTCTCTCTACATATATATGATATGAATCATTTGGATGATCTTTTACGATGTTTTCATTTAGATATTATTTGTCTTATTTGTGTTTTTGGGTATCATGCTATTAATTGGTTAGTGTTTTCATACTATTGTACTACTTTTGGGTATATTATGGAACTAAGGTGGCGAAACGTTATGGACTTTTTTGGGTTATTTTTCCCATTTGATTATATTAATGTACAAGTGGTGTTATATGTGAAGAGTTGCAAGTGATGCTAATACTAACGAGAGTTAACGGATTCAGAAGTGTACTTGAAGTCAAAAATGAATTACTACAAATCCAATAAGTTCTTGTGTGTTTCGGTTAATGCTTGTTGGCTATGTGTCCCCTTTTTTTTTCTTTCGGTCAGCAACGAAACATAGATTCAGCAGGTGGAACAATGAAAAATTACTTTTGTCTCCTGTTTGTTTACAGGCACTGTCCTTTGCCTTTTTAGTTTCTTAAGGGAAGTGATTTGATTGTATGGTGCAATTGTATAACATAACTGATTGTGGTCAAAGAGATAAGTTTGATGCACAGTTATACGAAAGCTAGTCAAATGAAATGTCATTTGCTTCACAATTGGGATGCTGACTATGTTATGTAGCTTGAATTTGTTCATACGTGCCAATGGATACCAGTGTTTGTAGATATAAGGATTAAAGTATGCTAGTAAGTGCTAATATATACCCCTTTGTACTTTTTTGGATTTTGTTTTCTATTTCTTATTATTGCACTAATATAAAGAGTAATTCTATTGGGACCTAATTTACTGATCTAATTCATTATGACATTTTGATTAACGGTGGTCCCATCAAACATCGGAAGTTGGTGTTGATCCAATAGTTCTACTAGATCAGATTTTTAGGTCCAAATAACATTACTCATAATATAAAACCCTAATATAATGTTTTAAGTATGCATAAATCACACTCCAGAAGACACTTTCGTTGTGGCAGAAAAAAGTTGCACCACTTTGCCTCCTATCACATCTATCATTGTGAAATTACATCTCCACCATGCTTCATCTTTTATGCACCACATTGGCTCTCCCGAGTTGTACTCCTCCTTAAAATGCTCCACCTTGACCATTGTACAGTTGGTTTGCCATTGTTTTTACCCATGATTGCCAGATGACACCGCCAACACATCACCATGTCTAGCTGACAAACCGCCCATGCTGCCCTCTAGTACACCACCATCGCCTGTGAACCTGTATCAGATTCACTACTTCTATCTCTGTTACCACCTCTAACCGCTTTACCATAATTAAATACACTACAGATCATGCTTTAACCACTTTTAAGAGTGGACTGTAACTAGGGTCACCAAACTTTTGACGGCATCAAGAAATATGAATTGTTAAATATTCTATCCTTTTCCAGTCTTACTCGACTTGATTTAACATGTACAAGAAACAGGAATCTAGTAGACGTGGAAGTCTCTGAATGAACCTTAAGATTGTGGAATAACTAGGAAACCATCACTTAAACAACATTGTTTTCCAATTTTGATTTCTGTTTTGCGAGTAATTTGTTTACCATTCTTCTTTTCCAGGCAGCAGATTCACAAATTGTTTCCGATTATGTGCGATACTTTCTCCATCAACATACGTAAGTGAACATATGGTTTCAGTTGCTTTACATTCTGCATGCCTTTATATCGATTTTGTGAGTATCTTGCATTTTGAAAGCTTTTTGGCTGGTTGAAATGGATTAGGGTTTGAAAAAGTAATTTCTTCAGTATTTTGATTTCAAAATCTTTCGCTTTTGAACAAGCAGCAAATTTGAATTAACAATGCTTATAAGATATAGTCTGTATAGTTTGTTTTAATATCATTAATTTTGTTTTGGAAAAAGTTCTAGTACACCAACTGTTCAAGTATTGTTTCATGGTCATGGAGGGTGAAGTTGAACATATTGGTTTGGGTTAATTACTTTTATTCCCCTCATTTGAGGCATTAGTAAAGGGATACCTTGAGTCAGTTTTTATTTTTTAATGTCTTCGTTTTTTAGACAAGATGGTCCTTGTGCGATTCTTTTCTTGGCTGAGAACTAGGATTTTCTTGCTCCTCACCTTTTGTTGACTTCATTAACTTGATTGCTTTAAGAAAAAGCAAAATGAACGAGTGTTGGTAGCAAAAGAGGCTTTTGTTTTTCATATTATGTTCTGAAAGCAGTATTATTTTATAAGGGAAACTATAAAATAATACTTCATGAGTTCTTTGATGAACTCATGAAATATAAGTTTTGATTTATATAGTGTGTTAACCTTTGATGAACGTTCAAATATAAGTCCATGAGCAGTATACTTCATGAGTTATTGATTCTAATCCCTGCATACCTAGGGCAATAGCATTCTTGAATACAAGCAATGTACTTAAGAATGAGGTTTAAGAAATTACACCTGGTATAAGAATTGGAATTATTAGGATCCTTAATAAAATTTTATGGAGATTTTTTTGTCTATTATTTAATTTCAGACCCCTACTCTGACTATCATGCACGTCAAATATCAAGTTAATGTGCAATAGCTGGCTATCTGATGAATAGATTCATTTGTGATAGTATAGAGTTATAATGAAATTAAGATTTGAATTGTGATCGGGCTGTGATCATTTCTGTAACCTGATCTTTGGCATGATTGAGTATCTAATTTGTTGGTTTGACAAAGATGGATGTCATACAAGGACATTGCTTGTCATTGAAGATGATAATTTGATCCACCTCATATTTATCTATTTGTATGTGCCTCCTTTGGTCACTTTTACAGATTTGAACCTATCATTTTGTCCTATTCTCACTCTAATTTTGATTTGAGGATCTAGATGATAACACACAGTTGTGTAGATCTGTAAATATTTGAAGGCTGTCATTCTTAGGGATCAGGTCTGGGATATTTGATTTAGGACACACGGGGACCTTATGCAGGGTAGTAGCCAAAAAGGTCCTTTAGGGATTACTATCTGTTAATTTTTGGGGCTTAAAATGGATTTTGTGGCTTACAAAAGGTGTGGGCAAAGGGTAAGGGTTTGAGGATCAAAGTAAGGCAAGAAAAAGTGTTTAGTGGCTATTGTGGTTATTCGGTTACGGTACTTGAACCGGTATCAGGGGTTGTATTCGGGTCTTTTG
>CAUOFW020005242.1:0-27893 GCA_963454935.2 Ilex paraguariensis
TTACCAAATTTTGATGGGTCGATATAAATGTATGCCTAATTGTTCCACATATAGTTCCTTGAACTACATTTTTTAAAAATTAGAGTCAATCCGAATTGATCTTGTAAAACATCCGTTACAAAACAAATACATTTATTTTTCAAATGATTCATATCATAAAGTGTACACATTCTAAATTTT
This sequence comes from Ilex paraguariensis, assembly GCA_963454935.2. Taxonomy (NCBI): domain Eukaryota; kingdom Viridiplantae; phylum Streptophyta; class Magnoliopsida; order Aquifoliales; family Aquifoliaceae; genus Ilex; species Ilex paraguariensis. The sequence continues at coordinate 181 of CAUOFW020005242.1, forward strand.
ATTCCAATGCAAATGATCTAATGTTGCCAATATATCTCGTGGTAACAAAAATGTATTGTTTTGGGATATATCAACATTAAGTCTCTGGTTCAAATTTTGTCAACCAATCCTTTCTAATTCACATATTTCTTGAAAGAATTTCTTGTGTAATTTGTTACAGTAGATATTATTTAAGTAAGTCCTTTGTAATTCAACATCTGTACGAAAGCTAAAATTCTAATTTAAAAGAATAAAAAAATTTATATTATCTATATTCCATGTCTATCTCTCCCAATCTTAATCGAAGTTCAGTAGTTATTTCTCTTAGGCATCAAACACCACATTTACTTCAAAATAAACATGTTGATTTTAAATCAATCAAAGTAACTCCAGTATTGTCATCCTTGAGTTGGATAGTCTTGATAATTATGATAGAGTTGTAAATGTAATTCAATTACTGCTTTGTTAGCCAAAAAAATCGCCTACATTGTTTGCCTTCTTTATAATATGTTTCACTTCTAATTCAATACATGATAACATGTTAGGAGATACCCTCTTTTTGGGGAATATTTTTGCAAATTTCCATATAAAGGTTGTATCTCCATCTTTTTTAGTATCATACAAGTACACTTCCTCCTTGTAGATTTCTTAATTGATAAATTATTCTAGGTCGCACGTGGTAGATTCACATGGGACTTTGATTAACTATTGATCTATTATTTTTCAAGTATTGATCGTTTCTATCTATTCCCATGTTCTTCTGAATTCAGAACTTATTCCACAACTGAAACTAATTGATATGGCGGGAAAACAAGTTACCGTTTTGCTATATTGGGGTATACGAATGGAATATGGTTTGGAGGGTTTATCATATCGTTGTCCTCCCAAAGGTGGAATTGTTATCAATAGTGGTACACAACTATCGAAGTTGTTGAGTAAAATTTATACTGTAATGGGTTGGACAGGGCGCATAACAAGTTGAAGTTGACTTGTAGATATCCTTTTATACTTGGAATAGGACCAAACATGAATACATATGTCAGTCTGAAAATTATCAACGTTGAACTAGTAACTTTTGTGGTTAATGTGGTACTTGACCCCCCAACATTGCTAGTGTTGCTTTGTACGTGGAGACGGAGGACATCAATGCTGGCATAGATAGTAGTCAGACCGAAAGGTGCATAATAACAACTACCATGTTTTACACTAAGTTGCTTAGGCGAGATATGGGTACATTGACATATCCAACTTCCGGTGTGAGGGGTGAATGTTCAATTCCCGTGGGGATGTAGGTAATGGATAAGTCTAGGCATTACTTTTACACTCAACAAAGAATTGGAACCGCAACATACGGTGGGAACTCATCCAACAATTCATTAAGTCAAAATTTTTAAATGGGTGAGGCGGGAATTGAGTTAGGTGAACAAGATGATGTCCATAAACCAATAATTCAAGAAAGGCCTATCCAGGAATATTAAGAAATGTGTGCCAATGATCGTACAAATGTGTCCAACGATGACGATGACGAAGAAGAGTTTGAGGAAGTAATAATTGATGAGTCGGATGACAAAGATGAGAATGGCAAAGACTTTGAGGTTGCTTTGGTGGTGGAGATGCATAAGTCTTACTCTACCTCATTCACAACCACTGAATTTGGTCAGCATGCTGAAGTAGATAGCTTAGTACCATTAGTTGAACATAATTTATGGGATCCACTGAAGATAGAGTTGGCGAAGGGCATAGTTTTTCAGGATAAAGTTTCATTGATTAGGGCAGTTAAATGGTATTCCATCAAACTGAATTATGATTTTATCATGGTCGAGACGAACACAATAGTGTGGGCTGTACAGAGCATCATGTACATGCAGCCTAACTGCACGTAGAGATTGCATGCTTGTTTTGGGAAAAAACTAAAAATATTTCAGATCACAAAATATGATGGACCTCATACCTGTTTCTACCCTAGGATGAGTCATGATCATCGGCAGTTAGACTCTGACTTCATTTGTCTTAATATACTGGGACTCGTGGCTAAGATTTTTGGTGATTGGGACTCGTCATATGACATGTTGTCAATGTTTTTAGGTGCCATCAAGAAATATAACCCTGGCTCAATTGTGAAGTGGCAGTACAACTTTGAATCTCCTGAATATAATTTTTTTTACAAGTATTTTGGGCATTTAGGGCCAGCATTAAAGGGTTTAAATATTGTCGACTTGTTGTCAACATTGATAGGATATTTCTGCATAGAAAGTGTAAGGAAAAGCTATTAGTGGCGACTGCTTTTGATTCTAATAGGCAGTTGTCTCCTATTGCATTTGCTATTATGGAATAGGAGAATACATCAAGTTGAGCTTTTTTCCTATATTACCTTCGGCGGATTGTTCTTAGACATCGGGAAGGAATATATTTCATTTCTGATAGGCATAAAGGGATCCTTGCTGCTGTGGACAAGGAAGATTCTGGGTGGCATCCACCACATGGTTATCATCGATTTTGTTTTCGGCATGTTCGAAGTAATTTTAATACAAAGTTTAAGGATGCACATTTGTACGATCTTATGTGAAGTGCTGGAAAGGCAAGACAGGTTTGCAAGTTCGATGAATTGATGACTCAGATACGGAACATCGAAGAGAGAGCGTATAAATACTTTACTGGTATACCATTGGAGAAGTGGACATTAGCCCATAATGGTGGACGACGATATGGCATAATGACAACCAACATTTCAGAGATTTTTAATAGTGTTCCCCAAGGTGCTAGGTATTTGCCCATAACTACTTGTGCAGTCGATATTTTATCAGGTCATTAAGTATCATTTTGAACATCGAGACCAAGTGAAAAATGGAAAGAAAATGGGATGGAGTTTCCTAAGCATGTTGTAGAACGATTAGAACATGCACAACAAATGAGTCATGTCCACGATGTGACACCATTTCATAGGGAGCGTGGTCTTGCTAAAGTGTCAACTGGCGGTGGTCATAAGCAAGTTGTGTGTCTTGAAGATCGTTCGTGCACATGCGAAAAATGGGCAATTTATAGAATTCCTTGCTCTCATGTATTAGTTGCATGCTCTTATTTTCAGTTTCATTTTCAGCCCTACATAGATCCTATATACACTATAGACACTTTTGAGAAAATTTGGGTGCCTGAAATATTTCCTTTAGAGGGTGAGCATTAGTGTGATGATCCTCCACGACCCAAATTATTCCCTAATCCTAACCAACGTCGAGACTTAGTTGGTCGACCACGGATGATGCGCACGGAATGAGATGGACTTCTCGCCAGAAGGTCGTAATTAGATACATTGTGGGTTATGCGGCGAACTTGGTCACAATCGTTAAAAGTGTACATCAAGCAATACGTGGGCTCCAGCATCCATTCATTAGTTAGTCCCACGTTATTTTGTGAGCTTGATAAGTTGTCATATATTATAAACAATTATGCATTGGACATTGAGATGTGCTTATATTGTAATATTTTGTTGGTACATTGGTTTGTATTTATGATTTTATTTCATACATTATGATATGTTTCATGTTGGATGTTGAAAATATTACTTTTATCAATTAATTATGGTGGGTGTTTTCATCTTATGTTCATTTGTATTTTTCTTTTTGCAGATTAATTTAGTTATTCATCATGGACACCGATGGATGGAAGTTAGTACATCCTACTCCACATGACCACTCTGTTCTTTCGTTGCAGTCTGAGCATCAATCAGAGCACATCTGGTAGGGCATAGATTTGCCTCCTCTGCACTGCAGGCATTGTGATTGCACCACTCGATAGTTATATGTCACAAATAAACGTGTGCTTTGTCATTTGGTTACAGTGGGATTTTATGGGGCCATAAGATTGCGTCCAAACAGTTGGACCATGCCCTCATCACAACGCTAGTCTAGAGATGGCATGTCGAGATACATACTTTTTATCTTCCTATGGAGAGCGGCTACTATCAATTTTCAAAACGTAGCTGTTCATATAAGCCTACCAATTGATGGTATGGCAGTGTCTGAGAAAGACAGTTGTCTGGCATACACGACATGGCTAGCATTATGCCAGTAGTTGCTCGAGTTTACACCTGCCGAGGGGGCTATTGATGGGTCTTCCCTCAGGCTCTCTACATTGGGGGGGTATTTGGATGGTGGTGTCCTCGTAGATACTGATGGTGATTTTATTGCGTCTTATGTTAGAGCCTACATCATGCTGCTGATCGGTTCATATATTTTCATCGACAAGTCTTCTAGCAAGGTGAAGTCGATGTACCTTCCTTTACTTGTCGATCTTACCTCTATGAGTCACTACAGTTGGGGTAGGGCAGCATTGACATGGCTTTACCGTGAGATGTGCATCGCCAGTTGATGCGATGTTAAGGACATTGGAGGATTGCTTGTTCTATTATAGGTACTTGCATTTTTTATGTTTCATGTTCGTCCAATTTGTTTGTTTTTTTTTAAAAGTTTTAATGTAATGTCAAATATATATTTTACATTACAACTTTTTTTTTTTTCATATAGTTGTGGGCATGGGAGTATTTATCACATATACGTCCACATCGATTACTCCCAAGTGACCCATTAACTGATGTCATGGCAGATGGAGTAGATGTACATCTAGAGGACGACCCAGTAGATGGTGTAGCACCTGCACCTGCACTTGCTCCGACACATGTTCCTGCACCGGATGTACCCGCACATGATTACCTGCCAACAGGGCCTCGTAGGTGTAGGTAAGACAATATTACCATCTTACATTTCATAATTCATTATTATTAATAATTGATTCAACTAATTTTTTTTTCCAATATAGTTGGGATGTTACATTTTCTGAGCAACACACGCCTACCCATGTCCTTAGACATTACAGAGATCAGCTTGATCAGATGCGTGATGAGTAGGTATAATTTAATTGTGGATGATGTTGTTGGTTTGATTTTTGATTTGTTGTATGTTTGGTAGTTGATTAGTGGTTGCTGAGTGGGTTGTTGGATTGGTTATTATTATGCAACAGGTGTTTTTTGAAAAAATATTTGGGGTCATACATAAAGGGGAAACTCTGTCGAAATTTTTTATTTTTGTTTATGTCTAAAAAAAATCATTATTCTTATACTACAGATTATATGGCAGCCTTTCACTGCTGATGTGATGGGCACCTTACCTGATTATTGCTTGCATTGGACTACTTGGGTTCTACTCATATGTTTTGATGTGGTAGAGTGGCATTTCCCTAACCGTATTTTGCGACAATTTTGATGCAGGCACCCCGTACCAGTGCCATGTGATTCCAGTCAGGAGCTGCATGCCACAAATAGGCATGACAGACATGGTTATGATTGGACAATCACACATCAACGGTATATCAACATGTGAGACCAGTAACGATATTCTATTGTTCACAGTGAGCCTACGCTCGACATGATGGAGGCCACTGATCTCTTCATGGAGTGGTATCAGTGCGTTACTCGTCTACTTATCGAACCACCGATGCTGCATCATGACGTTGGTTTTCAGCTCGTCGGCAATATCATCGAACTGTTGGTATGTGTTGTTTACTTGATATATAAATTAAATGTGGTACAAAAATTGCTTAATATTATTTTTTAATCCTTATTTTATGGTGCTGTTGGAACAAACACTAACACAGGTATATCACGCAGCTCGTGATACTGTTAGTGGAGAGCCTGATTTGGGGACATGTTTGGCAGTTATCAGCCAAATGAGAGATCTAAGCTACCAGTGTTTGTCAGTTCCTTTTGAGCACCATCGACTTGTGCAGCCTCTGGCAGACATTCAGCAGCTAGTTGTTAAAGCCCCATTGCATGCACGACAGTGTGGTGTACACATTCCTCGATAGCCAGCTGAACGCGCACATGGACAGACTATCCCACCCGTCGTGGATACTGCTACGACATCATTAGAGGCAGGCCCATCGGATGCACATGTTCCCCAGACGGCTGCAGAGGCAGGCCCATCTACCCTATATGTCCCATATTTTCATTACAACATTCGTACACCGGTCGTTCACCATGTCGCTTCATCATCGCTTGTTCTTCCGACAGTTACATCATGTGAGTCACCACTGACCTCAGCAGGTGTTGATGCATCGGCGACTCTATTCACACCTACACCAGAGCTAGTAGTTACAGCAGATACATCACTTCCACATGGAAGCGCATATACACCACGTATTGTTCCATCGATGTCCACACGACCTACTTCTCCTATTCTATACGAGAATAGTTTTGATGATGCTGAGGTTCCAGCTGAGGGAGTTACACAAGAGTCATGACTGTCACCCAGAGGTCGAGGCAGAGGTCAGCATGAAGTCTATCGTCATACACACCATACACATGATCCAGTAAATAGTGGAGTCACACACGATATACCGGCTCTGCCTGATGGTTAGTGGCCCAAGCGACAGAGAAGACCACCACTGTGTGGGACGTAGTCCTTTTTTTACGCTTTTTGTATAAAATTTGTGACTATTGTTGTTGTATATAAAATCTCTTTGTGCTCAAAATTTCATATAATGTTAATTCATAATTGCCTTTCAAATTATTTATCCAATACTCTAAAGAGATGTTTGTTGAATAACATAACATAAATTATTGAAATTTAGATGGACAATACAAACTAGAGTAGTACACCATATTTCATAGAAAAAAAAATAGAAACATAATACATTAACATATTGCAAACACAAATACAATGCTCAAAGTGTAAATATTACAACACAGGATTTCCATGATACTCCTTCATGGGTCTTCATTTTCGTCAGACAAGTAATGATCAGAAATAAATCCATCTTCACCACTCAATTGGTAGTCTAAAATTGCTTGTTGCATCTTCCCTTCTGCAGCATGGTCGCTTGTAATACGATGCAGATTGTACCGATTACAACTGATTGCCATTTGATTGTTCTCAACTCGAATGCGAAACAATACTTGCTCTAATTCTTGAGAAGTGGTAATAGGCATAGCAATGACAACTTGTCGAGGCCTTCTTATGGTGCAAGAACATAAGTCTAAGCTTAGAATTTCTCTTTCCGTTAAGCAGTATTGTCATTCGGCTATCATTGTGTTTGTAGATATTAGTGAATAGCGTAATCAAGGATTCGTTGGGTAAAAGAACTCATTCTTTAAAGCCCAATGATAACTCAAAGTTTCAAATAGGGTTCTCAGACTAAAAATTCAAGGTTAGAGATAAATTTTGTACATTAAACATTTCACATGAGTTCAAAATTATAGGTAATTTATTTGTGTGAGTATGCCAGTCTACAGCCTAATTGCATGAGATTACAACATTGTGTAGTCACAATCACTGACTACACAATAATGTCTAGTAACACTTACTGTCAATGAACCAGTGTGCAGTCACACAGACTGACATTTAACTAGTATTTAGTCTCAGTAACCCAGTGTGTTGTCACAATGACTGACAATGACGTATGATGAATCAGAGTCTATCCAAATCATAGTACATTTCATAGTGTGCAGTCACTGTCACTGTGTCTAATTACGCTGACAAGTAATAGTGTGTAATCACACTTACTGCACAATTTTTATTTTACTATTTGACTATAAAATCAAACATAAAGGTGACTACACACTACTATAATACTAACAAATGTATTTATTTCATACAATGAAAACCACTATAAAAACATAATATAAGGTGGTTCATATAACATGTATTGCATATTATATCTACTTCAAGACCACAAGCAGTTAATACCAGTCATAGGCATGAACCAGTATGGTTATTACAAGAGCGAGATTATGATTACAAGAGTGAGAGATTTTCTGATCCAAATGAGTATTATGCTGGACTCCGTCGAGAGGGCTTTTCGTGCTAATGAATCAAATCAATTCTCAACTTTGCAGTGTGATGTCCTATTTACTTTAATCTATCTGGTGGCTTTAACAAATCAATGCAGTGTGTTGTCATATCCTTACTTTTTCATTGACATTTTGTATCATTGTCAAATCAATTCCAAACTATGTAGATTAATGCCCTTTCACTGCAATTTTTAATTGTCAAACCGAGCATTTATATGCTACCATTGACAATTGTGTAAATGCACCACCACCAAACAAAATGTATAGGAGAACATCACATGTAAGTTCTTCTTCACGCAATGACCAAAATAGTCTATCTTTCAGGTAACAAACGTGAATGCTCAACAGACAACTCAACATCGTTGAACAAAGTTCCTTTTATCGAATCATATACTGATTCTAGTGGTGTAACGTGGCATGGACGAAAGCGTGCATTCCGCAATGAGCCAATCGACTCTTATCACCCATTCGGACCAGCTGGATATGTAATTGTTGGACCTGCAACTGATTATCCACCTCCAGGTGCTCGTATCGAACTCACACCAAGATGGGAACAGTTATATGACAAACGTTGTGACCTTGAAGTATTTTGTCGTTGGCATTAAATTGTGGTACCAAAGGCATGTTCGACTAATATTTACAATTCATAGAATTCAAACAATCATGACGAAGTCATATCAAGGCTTGAACGTGAAAATGATCAAATGTAGCATCGTCTTGATCGTTTCAATGCGCTCGATTATGCTAAAATAGAGCATTTTGATTTTGAATATGCTGAAATTAAAATTTTAGAGGATTCATTACTTGTTTCTGATCCTGAACTTTCTGATTTCTCTGATTTGGATAATGATGCGTCTGACACTTTTATCCCATCATGTTTACGAGTATTCGATAATCCTTTATGTTATTTTGAATATCAACTACGTTGTTGGTATCATTTTTTTACATATATACGTTTCGAATAACTTATATTTTTTCATAGGTTAATAAATATTAATGTTGACATGATCAACATTACAAATAAAATTTAATTTTTATTCTATGTATGCGTTTATAATTATATGATAAAATTAAAATTAATTATATGTATATGTTTCAATTTTTAAAGTTTGATATGCTAAACAATATAAGTATTTTTAAATTATCAAAATTTATTTATTGAATGTAATTAAATTTTTAAATAAATAAAAAAAACTCATCCTCTCAAGAAAGAGAGGGAGCAAAACATTTTTAGATATCATTGTTAGAGAGAAAAACGTCAGTAGGACAAATAAAATTTATGTATTTTTAAATTATCAGAATTTATTTGTTGAAATTAAATTTTAAATAAAAAAAAAATCCTCTCAAAAAGAGAGGGAGCAAAACATTTTTAGGTATCATTGTTAGGGAAAAAAATGTGAGTTGAACAAACAAAATTTATGTATTTTTAAATTATCAAAATTTATTTATTGAATGTAATTAAATTTTTAAATAAATTAAAAAAAACTCATCATCTCATTGAGATGGAAAGCAAAACAGTTTTAGGTATCATTGTTAGGGAGAATAACATTAGTAGGACAAACAAAATTTATGTATTTTTAAATAATCCAAATTTATTTATTAATTAATTTTTTTATTAAATAAACATTTAACATTTTACTCAAAACAAAAAGGCAAAAAACCTATTACTAAAAACATTTTTAGGTATTATGGTAGAGTGACTCATTGGCAGTTAAAAGATCTTGTTGGAAGCGAGTTTAAAGGAATATTCATTTGTATCTGATTCACTGTCATTCTTAATGACCGGTGTTCGATAATTTAAAATATTATTGTTAGTCGAAAAAAATTTAGGACCATATTAAAATTGATTATTTGATGCATTTATAATATTTTATAAAAAAAAATAGGGTAAATTTCATAGTTGGTCTTAAACTTTACCTCCAATTTGAAGTTAATCCATGAACTTTCACTTGCCTTATTTTAGTCCATCAATTATCAATTTTGTTACAATTAAGTCTTTTTATTTATTTTCATTGTTAGATCAATGTTGAAATCAATCAAATTAGGCTAATCTCCAGTTGATCTGACGATGAAAATTAATGGAATGATTTAATTGAAATTAAATTGATAATTGATGGATTAAATTAAAAGAGTTAAAATTTTAGGGACTATATTAAAACCCGAGAGAAAATTTAGGATTCACTTATAATAATTACCCAAATAAATATTAATTTATTTTTTTATTCAGGCATTAGCTATTCCAATCGGTGGAGTGATGTCCCTAAGTGAACTGCTTGACTTTTTTGAACGCGTCATATGGCCTGGCACGGTAAAAGACTTTCAAAGAATCTCCATTAATTACTAAAGGTTGTTGTACATTTTTGAACACGTTAGTCCAACTGACATTTTTAAAGGACTTAACTAGCCACTTTGATGGGTTAAAGACGTCATTTGGTCTGACGTTCGTCAAACCAACTAACGTGTGTAAAAAACCCTGGGTTTAGAAAATACGTTGAAACCAACTATTAATTGGGACCCTTTTTTTAAAACCCCATAGGATGGGCCAAAAGCTCGATGTTTTTGAGTTTCCGTTGAAAGTGCACATGTCAATTAACTCCCAGATTTGTAACTGCTGCACAATCTTTTGCTTAGAATTATCAGGTAGAACATTAAAATGCCTACTGCGAATGATTTCAGTAGCAGAAAAAAAATTTTGCTTTTTGTCCTGAGGGATATAGCATGTGATTGGAACCAGCAAATGTCTACGAACGAGAATGAGACTTTACCACTTGATCACTCCCTCATCTCAAGGAAAATTTCCTTATAATTTTTTGGTGCATCAACACAAAACTCAAAGTCACTTGATCTAGATTGCTGTAACGTAATTTCCAGCTTGACAATCATATATTAAAAGAGTAAAAATGTAGGAAATTTTGAATTTGATGTATATAACAATTACATGTCGAAAAAACTTGGAAGTTTGTTGTCATAATACAAGTGCTGGTACTAAAATAGATGTTAGTTTGTTTGGTGTCATACTGTACTATCCAAATATCAAACATGCTCCACATAGACAACTAGAAGTAGTCAACTATGCATCTGCAGCCGCGGGAATCAGAGATCAAATTGGACAGCAACTGGTATCCTAAACTTTCTTTCACTGCATTCTATCATCTTTCAACCCTGACAATATCCCCTTACAAGCCACCATGTTGATATCATCTTTCAACCCTAAGTGTATTGTTTGGCGTTCTGTCTTCCCCTCTCTTTTATTTGGTGTTTGCTGGGTGTTGATATTCACATAATTTTTGCATTCCACTTTGTATTCTTTTTTGTTGGAAAGAAGTTGTGGCTGGTTTGATTTGGTGGCCTGTGATTTATTAAGAGAAAAAGACTATGAAATTTTGTGGATGCTTGTTATGTACAAACCAGTTGTATTCACAATATTTAATATTTGATTTTAGTTCAAAGGTTTCTTGAACTGCACCCAAAAAAAAAAAAAAAACTGATTTATGGGTGATTGTGTAAGCGCCTAGGATTTTACCTCCAATTGTCAGCTCTGACAATTAATAAACGATGGTACTTTTTTCGACGAACGAATAGACTGCACTCAAAACAAACGCTGTTATTCCTTTTGGCCGGCATCTATAAGCGCCAGTAATTGCAAAATTTCTTGTAGTAATTTCACTCTGGAGTATTTTTTTTTTCTCTGTATATTTCTTGGCTCCTAAAGAATAATATTTGTGAGTCTTTGGGAACCTTGATTTCATTTGGTCTTCTTTCTCTCACCAGGAGTGTTATTGGAAATAGGATCTAATCAAGCTGTATAAAAATTGATCATGTTTGGTTATGTACCTTGGGTTTCTCTCTCTCTCTCCCCTTTAAATGGGTTTCTTTTCTTCAATCATGTTGTCTAGTCCTTTTTTTTTTCATTTTTTTAATGGTTATAGAAAGTCTAGAAGGTGAGGGGTGGAGCACAGCCACAAATTTGTTCCTTGATATCCTCCACTAAATCTTATTAGTTCAAATTTTATGAATTTTAATCAATCCAAGTTATCCACATTGAGCTCACTGAATCCTAATCTTAGGTTTCTGTTGGTCCCACCTACTCTTAGGTTTCCTTTTTTTTTTCTTCTTCTTTTTCTTTTTATAGTTTTGTGTGAGTATTAATATTCAAGTATTTTTGATTTGAATTTTTGAGCAGATATATACTAAATATTCTTATTTTTATTTTTGTTGGCTTTCATCCTCCAATTATGCATTTGGAAATTTGTATTTTTTTTTGTTTAGGTTTATAGTTTTCATTAGGTATCTAAAACTGTCCTACTCTGTTTCTGGGTCTAGGTTTTAGTGGAAGATAGATATGTTTATTTTGTCACCTCTTAATCAATTATTTGGGAGTTCTTTGTGTTGGAATATTAAACCCCCGAGTTACTATTATATTTGTATTTAGTTTTTGCAAAAATTTTATGAGCACAACTACATTAACTTAAAAAGTAGATTTAAAAACTAAACTTGATAATTATAACTATTGATTTCCCTATGGGTCCCAGATTTATTAGGGTCCACTACCTATACAATGAATAAAATTATCAAGTTTAGTTTTTAAGTCTAATTTTTAAGTTCATCTAACATTGCTCAAATTTTATATCCTTACATTTTTTTAGAGAGAGAAGGTTGAACAGTTGCCACTTGAACCAAGCAAGAGTTAAGCAAGAATATGTGATAACCTCACAAGTTGACGATGGATTGCAAAGAGTTTTTTTTGGATAGCTAGATATCTTTTATTTTGAACATTTAAGATATTTGTTTATTATGGATAACTCATGCCTGACAGTACAGTATAATGTGAATGATTTTAAAAGAAATGTCGGTGACCGTTGAATGAGTCTATTTGAAACCGCCAGATGAACTTATTGAAGTCTATCTTATTTTATATTATAGATAAGGTGGTCCGAACATCCCTCACCATTAAACCCAAAAAAAAACTATTGTAGGTGTTGTATTATATTGATATACTAAGGGTAATTCATGTCTGAACCCACAGTGAAATGTGAATGATTTTAATAGGGATATTAGTGACCGTTAAATGAGTTTATTTAAGACCGTTGAATAGACTTATTGAAGTCTGTCCTGTTTTATATTATAGATTGGAAGGATGTTGCGATATTGGACGTTGGGAGTTTTGGATATTGTTGGATTTGTTGGGTTTATATTATGAGTAATGTATGGGTATTTTAATAATTGTGATGTGTTTGTATGAATTATCTAGGGTCATTGATGCATATTGAAATGAGTCGGAATTTTGAATAATCTACTTTTTTAAAAAAAATTTGGCGACGAAAAAAAATCTCAACTAAAACAATGTTCGACTTTTTTAGCGACAAACATATTTTGTTGCCTATATTTAATTTACTTATTGCTACTAACGAAATGGAGTTGGTCACTGAAATTTTCAAATTTAGCAACGAATATAATGGTCGCTAAAAGTTTTATGTGGTTAACATAATTTATTTTTTTTCTGACGAAGATGTTCGACGATGATATTATTGCCGCCTATTTTATACTTTTGGCGACAAATATTTTGTTGTCGCTGAAAACTTTCTGAACGAGCCTAAGGCGACGAAATTAGTTCACCATTGAAAATTTTTAGTGACCTACTTGGTACATTTTGCGACGGGTCAAGTCGTCGCTAACAAGCAAAATTGTTGTAGTGGATTACCGAGAAAGGCAAATCTAGGAAAAAAAAAATGAATAACTAAGTTATTAAAATAACTTAATGATCATATAAAGTGGATTGCTTGGGGATACTCCTATGAGATGTATCTAGTCCATGTAAAAATCTTGGATGAATACATTTTAACGTCAGTGTCCTCTTAGGGTCTATGCTGGGAGTAATTAACAATGCATATCTTAGCCTAGGAAATTTGTTTCTATGTCTAAAGCTTTGATCATAGCTAGAATTCAATAAGTTGCTACAACTGCTTTTCATATGCAAGTAGGCAGTGTGTTGCATGGGTTCTTGGTTTATCCACACATATTTTTGATTCAGAGCCTCAACAATTTTGAAAATTTCCATAAAATATAAGTATTCACACTATTGAACTTATATATTCTGACTTGATATCATTGGAACCCAAAAACACCAACTAAAAAGCCTTACTAAATCCTTTGATGAAATTATAATCTAAAACCTCAAATCCTTTCATGTCTTAGTGAGAACATACACTAAATGTCAAACAATAAGTATCAGCCTGGGCTTTTGTGGAAGACATAGTACCACTGTAAGCTATCCTCTATAGTCTATTCTGTCTAATAGCTGTTAGACTAAAAGAAAAGCATATGGGTTGTATTTAAGGCTTTGCATACTACTTATTGCAATACAAAATCAATAAGCAGATTTCACTAGCTATACTGGCTAGTGGTTCAATCCGAATTGAACATCTCTAATTAGTACAAAATGCAGTAAGATTAGGTCAAATAATTGCCTTGTACATGGCCGAGTCAGTTCTTTCTCTCCTTTCCTACTAGATGAGTTTCGGTCTTAATGAACTCTATTGTACCAGGCCTTTGAAATTCAAGAAACATATCTCAATTTTGTTAATATTTTCCACAGCACCAATAATAGATACCGATACAGTGAAACATTAAAAAATCTGAACATCTGAGGCGGAACTACTCTTTTCTAACATTAAAGCATGATAATAACAAGTCCAAAAGTAAAATGTGGAGTTTACTCGGTGTCCATAGATTTCTTGCCAAAGCACATGGAGCTTAAGCAGCTCAAATGGAATATGCTGCGAGATTTATTCTCATAAATCTCGAGAGGCTTTGTGTTTGGTAATATTATCTCTATGGAGATATGAAAGAATGTTAGTACCATGTCTTTTACAATAAGTGTATCCTTTATTTTGACATTCATGAAGAATAAAGGGATGGAATATGACAAGTGAAGAAGGTGGATTTTCAATTTCTGGAGGATTTATTCCCTGGTTGTAATTCAACTCACTCATATTCGTTACAATCAGGAAGCTGCCACCAACTCATTAACAGAGTGAAACCATGGACATGGATTGCTTACAGATTAACCATGGAAAGAATAGATTTCCACTTTGTTGTGTTTTGTTTTTCGTACTAAATGACAGAATCTGTAGTTCACAGATTACTTAGTTCTTGACCTAAATCTGGTGAGCAATCCAAATTAGTAATGAAGCTGAAATGGATAGTAAGCACAAATTCATGGAGGAGCAGGGAGCCAAGACTTTATACTTTGAAACTAAATATTTGTGCTTCTCGTTTTGAAAATCAAGTTAAAACATGAACTGTTTTGCTGCAAACTTGGGTTGCATGTCTATTGAGCTGCATTTGTAAATAAAGTGATTTTATTTGGACATGTGCAAAGTTTTATAAGTGAAATACAATCTACATAAACAGAATAAGAACAACTTTGTGGAATCTAATAAAATATATTCATGGTACATAGCCTGTAAAGTAAGATCACTAACTTTATATTTCAACTTTAAGAATACAGGTAAACAAAAATTTGTGCGGGCCTTGTGACCTCTTTGTATTGTGTTCGTATTGGTTGTAATTGCAAAGTCAAATTACAGAGTCCTCTTATGGTTCCAGTGGAGGTGCACTGGCACAAAGAGCCGGGATACAAATTCCAAGACACCAGAAAATCACTTGGCCCTGGTCCCTGGATATGTTTTACAACATGACCAGGGAACAAACATTACTAACACTAGAATTTTCACATAATTGCAGGTGCAATGGCATGAAGAGTCTGGGGTCCAAAGCCACTGGAAAATCACTTGGCCTTGGTCAGTTTTAGAGTTTGAACATGACCAAGTAACAAGCATCACTGAAACTAAATTTGTTGACATAATTGCAGATACACTAGTCAAGTAGCTTTGGAAGATTGATTAAGTGCCTTTGGAGCTTAACAAAAGCTGGGGGTGATTGGGAAAAACACCTTCTGAAATGGTTGTTTTAGGTTCTAGTTAATGTGACCCAGACAATCATAATGTGCAGCACCCTGCATCCAGGCATTAATATACTATGCATAACAACGACAAAAATACATTTACAAGTCAGTCTATGGATTCTGGGGCTACAGATAGCTTAATAGCTCGTAGTGGCCAGCATCCTTTCGCATGCACTGTATATAAGATCTGTTTTCTACTCGAAAAAGCTTAATGTTCATTAAAGATTGAATTCCCTTTGCAAAAGATATAAGATATTCTCTTGACCTTTGGGATAAGGAATGAGCCAATCCAACAGCATCACTCTTTATTCCAAAAAGATTAAGCTTCTGTTTCTTGATGTTGGCATGCAATTCAACCCCAAGGAATTATTATGCTAACAAACTTCTTTGGTGACTTTGAACAGTAAAGAAAGACTTTGGCATAGTTTTTGCAATGCCTGTCTTGATTATTCGCGAGCATAATTATCAAATGGGGTTATTTTTGATGTTGACTTTGTAGGTGGGATTCGATTGCGATTTGCTTTCTTGAAAAGGTGGAGGGCAATGATCTCTATATAAACCCAATGGGGGCATGTGCCATGGCATAGCAGTAAGAAACAAGTTGTAGAGCATTGTTTAGATTGATCAGAGAAGTTTCCAATAGTCCTCAAAGGCTTCCAATATTCCAGGACAATATTGGCATCAATATTGGAACGTTGGGGGCCTGCGAGGACCATTGAAGAGTTACTCTTTGTGTCTCACTACTATTCATTCAATTTCCACTGCCCCTTCATAAGTGAAAAAAAGAGTTTTGATCGGAGATGAAGCAAAGAAATTACCTGCAACAACATGGTACAACTTTGGTGTAATAGGTATTTTATTTTGTTTTTATAATTCGAAAATGCACAGTTTCCAAATAATTTTCCCATGGATTTAGGAGTCAAACCCAAAAATATTAGGACAATACTTTATTTATTTGAATATTTAGTAACCTCTTAGGTTGATAATAGTTTTAATGTCACTTGGATGGCTAGAAAATGTGTATAGATTCACCAAGTTTGCTACTCGAAAGGACTCTTTGAACTCTTGGGAAACATCTGACCAAAAAAAAAACCTCTTGGGAAACTCTACTAGCATACCCGTGTTTAATCAACATGCATAAAATTAATGAATACTTCTATTTTTAGATTAAGCTACAAAGAACCTTTTTTTATTATTTAAACAATAACGCTAATTTCACAATAGAGCTTGACTACAAAAATTCCACTGAGCAAACAAGGGATCATTGAACTAAGAAATTCATGTGAAAAAACTACTCCAGTATTAACCTCCGAATATTCCAAATGGTTATTAGGTAATTATTGTTTCTTCTTCATTGTTAATTTGGAAGATGCTGGGAAATTCATGTGAAAGTACTTTGCACCTATCTCATGTCATCAATGCAGTATAGCAACGTGAACTCCGAAAAAACATAGTAGTTTTATGTCATCAATGCAGCCTGGTTCTATATATAGATGTCTCTCCTACCTCCCCCCTTTCCCTCTCTCTCTCTCTCTCTCTCTCTCTCTCTCTCTCTCGCCTTATATATGCATAAACCTCATTGTATATATACATAGTTGTCATATATCTATATAGGAGTTCTATTACGGTATCGAAATGTTAGGTTTAATTATGGTACTTTCACTTTTTTTATTTATATATACGTATGTATGGTGGATTGCCAAATGACAGAGTGGTACAGCAAGGGATGTTTGTTCAGGAGTAGAAGTCCTTGGAAATTCAGCTTCTTCTGGTCTCTCTCCCTCAATGTCTATTCTACCGGGCTACTTCAATTTTGGGAGCTTCAGGAGGAGACTTTGGGGGCGAGGGATCAGGAAAATGCTGGCTTTCACAAGTAATGGGTTCATCGTATTTCCAAACGTAAGTTGATCACTTTGTGTGTGTATGTGGTGGTGTTTTTTTTTTTTTTTTTTTTTTTTGGGGGGGGGGGGGGGGTTTTAAGAAAATAATAATGACGTGGCTACAAAAAACATTTATCAAAAATTGTTTATCAATAATTGGAAATGGTTTTTTGTTTTTTGTTTTGGTCAAGAATAATTGGAAATGGTTTGATAAATGGATCTTATTCAAAAATTTGATAGGACCATTGATCCAATAATATATATTGATTTAATATGTAAAATTTGATAAACTTTTTCGTAAGTATAGTAGTTCTTACGTATAAGTAAGATGTTTTACCATTATTTGCAGTATGCTGTAGGGAAGGAAAAAATATTGGGTGCAACAGTGACGCCACGTCATCATTAACACGTGATGTTATTATCTAATAATAAATTTATAAATAAACAAGTGAATCTCACATAATCTAATAACCATCCTAAGTTACATTTTTCACGCCTGGTATCTATTATTCTTTATTACTTAAAATTGGTATGTAGTGAAACCAAGGGCCGCTGATTCACTGAAAGGTTAATTACTGCTGTCTGAACTAGGGATGGCAGTGGATGGGGAAAAAGCGGGTATTTGTCCAAACCCGTTCTGTTTGGACCGGAGATAGACTATACGTATTGAACGGTGGACGTATACGAAAATAC
The DNA here is from genome assembly GCA_963454935.2 of Ilex paraguariensis. NCBI lineage: Eukaryota > Viridiplantae > Streptophyta > Magnoliopsida > Aquifoliales > Aquifoliaceae > Ilex > Ilex paraguariensis. Next base: position 18,539 of record CAUOFW020005242.1, read on the forward strand.
ACGTATAAATCCGTACAAAATGAAGGCAGGGATAGACTTATCCTTACCCCCGCCCCGTCCCGCCCCTCCCCTCCCCGCCCCCACTACCCGTTATATATATATATACTCACAAGCCTTAATTAAACATATTTACTGTAACTACTAATCTAGAAATATGGTAATCAAACTAACAAGTGGCATTGCTATGTGATAATCTTATCAATTTTTTTCCTGATTATTCTTTTATCTATTTGTGTTCACTGATTGAAACTGTTAGGAGTTTGGATTGATCATTCTCTAAAAACAGATAAGAGAGAGTAAGATAGTTTTGCATTTCATTGTGGATAGAAATATTGTGAATGGAGGTTGATAAGTTTTTCTGCTAGAGTGAACTAAGAAATTGAGAGAATTATTGAATTAGCGAAATTTTAAGTTTTCATCTTTTAACACTTTTATGGCTGTAATATGAATTGAAATAATAAAATTTTTTCTAGGAAACTTCAAGTGTAGTGCTATCATTTTCTTAGTTCAATTTGTTGAATTATTTAAAATATTATATTTATTTAGAATTTTGAATTATGCTACTTGGGCTTGAGCTTAACGGGTATGGAAAAGCGGGGACGGGGACGGGATTAAAAATTTATCCGTGGACGGGGATGAAGATAAAAATTATACACGTTAACGGGGGTAGACCGGGAATAGACAAAGTTTTTTTAAGCAGGTACGGAGATGAAGACTATACTCCCCCCGCCCCCGCTTTAGTCTGAACTACTGGTTCCAATTAACACAACTCCTCTATATACAGCTTTATGAATTAAATGGGAGCTGCTTCCAGAGGGTTTTCTTAAAATCAACACAGATGGAGCCTCTAATGGCAATGCTGGAGAAGCTGGGGGAGGGGTTGTTCAGCCTAATCAATGGGGACAGTTAGTAGTTGCAGGCTCATTTTATTATGGGCATTATACTAATCTGGAAGCAGAGGGTCGAGCTATGCTTGATGGTTTGATCCTATTGGAGGACTATGGCTTGTTGTTTTATCCATTTATCATTGAGTCAGACTCTTAAGTATTATTGTATATGATTTCTGGTAAAGTTAGCACTCTATGGAGACTTAGGAGATTGATTGCTCGAATTTCCAGGAAATTGAGTAATCTGTCTTCTACACTTTTTTTTTTTTTATTCTGTCTTCTACACTGGTTCACACTGACAGAGAAGGAAATATGGTGGTTGATTGCTTAGCCAGGAAAGGGGTTATAGATAAGGCCGATCATCGAATTGATTCTTCTAATTCTTTACCAGCCCAAGCAAGATTTTTGGTTTTACAGGACCATTTGCAAATTAAAACATCAAGAAAGAAGATATTCTGGGTTTATTACCCACCTAACCCCGAGGTGGCCAGGCGTTAAACAAATATGTCTTTCAAAATTATTGACAGAATTCTTTTACAGAAAAAAGTATTCAAGAGGAATAATTGGAGAATAGTGCTGCTAGACTACAGAGAAGCAAGGAGTACATACATTGCGTTTATAGATCCTCTGGAGAGTATGCAGCATCTCAAGCTTCTGGAATCTCAATCGTCATTGTCAGTGGATATCTCTGATCTTCTGTTTAAAAGACTCTTTCGCAAAGCCTCTTGGTTTCTTTTCGTCTCTTCAGCGGCTATACCACAGATTAAGCTTCAATGGGGATCTTCTTGCTGGAGATTCATTTTCTTCCTTGGTCTGAAGAAAATAATTAGTGATGTTCTTTTTCTTTCCTATTTTCCTCGTTACAGCATCAAGTCCATGCCTGAACTAAGGATCTCAGACCTCAAATCAGAAGACTCCATGGCTCTGCAAATCTTCTGGAAACTCATCTCACCACCAGTGGGGAGAGGCTCCTCTAATGGATTTTTCTGGCTCTGTTCAGTGTCGATTGGTCTCTTGGGGAGGCTCCCTCTTGGTTTCCTGGCTTTCTGTGGGCTCCTATTTTTTCCTTCTTGGATCTGGGCTTTAATAGCTATATGCCGCTGGATGTTATCTTCCTATCTGATCAGAACTCTTTACTTCTATGAAGGGATCTTGCTGGATATTCATCTTCTTCATCCATCTCAGCTTCCAGTTGCCTTCTGCATTGGATTTCTCTGCAACAGGTTGCACTTCGCTGGATATTCATCTTCAATCAGGTTCGATGAAGGAGAGTATATGGCAGAAAGCTTGGAAGTCTTCACAGTGGTTCAGAGATTTTTTCTGATTTTCGTTCTGAGACTAGTCAACTGCCTAGCAATGGGGTTAGCAGATCAGGCGCTTGATCAGCTTGCCTTATCCGTCTATATAATTATCATATCAGCTGTTTTTTCAGTTGACCAATCAAATCAAAGCCTTATCAGATTACAGGCTTTTCAACTGTCCTTATCTGATCAGAGCTTTTATCAAGATCAGAGCACCAGGCCTTATCTGATAAGCTTTGCTTTTAGCTTAAATGCCTTCAGCTCAATTCTCTCAGCTTACTATGGCTCGCAGCTCATGCTCCCAGCTCATCCTTTCAGGTTACAATTAGGGGTGTCAAACTTGTCGGCTTAAATGGTTATGTGTCAGGTTAAACGAGTGATGGGTGAAAAATATATAAACTTGTACATGACACGTTTAATAAATAGATAAAAAATCTAAATACGAATACGAACCATTTAATAAACAAATAACACGACGCGACTCGTTTAACTCATTTAATTTTATTAAAATTTTAACCCACAGAAAAAAAACTATCTTATTAAAATTTTAAACTCCATTAATTATCCACACCAACTGTACTCTTTTAATTAAAAGATTTGGGTTACCCGAGACTCGACCGCCTCATAAAACGCAAAAAAAATCAACTATCTCGAATTCGATGAAATTTGATGTGGTAACTAGGTTTCGTGAGACGAATCCAACGATGAGGTCCGTTTCATCATCCGAGATCTAAAAAATTTCAGGTTTTCAACCCATACTGTAACAACAAAATTATCGTTTTGCCTTTGTTTACAAAAGTTTAAATTTATCGGGTTTTACAAATGCATTGGGTCAATTTTACGAGGCTTAATGGGTAATTAAAACCTCAGAGATTGGGGTGCCACGGATTATTTTGATTAAGTATTGATTTTAGGATACATAAGTCTTCTAAAAGATTTTTTATGTTTTCTAGAGTAATTTTAAAAGTATCTATGTTTTTTATGTTGTTTCTCAATTTATTCTCGAATGGATTAGCACCAAAGAATTGAAATTTTTGATTATTTGCAATAATTTGTAGACAATCTTTTTTATTTGGTGAATTATAGAATAAGTACATCTGTTTTTGCTTTTGAATGACAAATTTTGTCATTGCTTTGAGAAGTTTATGTATTAATATTTTTTATCCATACTTAGGTTACAACTATGTATGAATTACAATTATTTCAAGTGGACTAAAACTTTTAATTTAAACGTTGCAAATCAACCTTTAGGTGTATATCATTATTTAAATACTATAAGAAATATTTGAGTGAATTAGAGTGGTGTTCCTAAATGTGACTAGGATATACTCATTTGAAAACATGGATGAAGTCTAAGTATGATCATTGCATACAACCAAAGTAGACATCAATTCATATGAATTCACTCACATTCACTAAATTATTATAGGGTCAATGCTTACTTTCATTTGCACATATGCTAATTATTAGGGTTACCTCGGTTGCACATAGGGATCTAATGTAAAGCAAGGAGGGGTATCTGTCAGTGATAAAGGTGAAGTGTACTGCTTCATAATCATTGGAAATTAAAGTATATGATATCAAGTTTATTTTCCTGTATGTGAGAAATCAATTGTTCCAAATTGTTTTGAGTTGAGTTTCTTAAATTATGAATCAAATGTGCTTTATGAAAAGCATGACATGGCTAACGTGTTGTTGATTTTGACATGGAGCAGTTGCTGTAGCTTGACATTGCTTAAATATTGTTGTTTGACTCCTTACTTATGTGGATATTTATTATTTGAATATATGAGGTTGATTTAAGTTTCAAGGTGAGTGGAGTTCACTTTGATTGAGTTTTGTGGGTTGTATATTTTTGGTGGAATAATATTTGATCCATATTTTTGTTATATATCTTTTGATTATGATGTTTAGTACACTCAAGAAAATTATTAGTTTTAGGATGCCGAAGTCTAGAGTGGGGTCCACTACTGTACTAGCCTGGTAGAGATGGGGAGAAATTAAGGAAGCTGGTTTTGTACATATTGTACAAGAGAGTTTGTTTTTCCATGTTGTTATAAAGGGTTGGAATCCCTAATCTTTTGTTTTGGTAGAGAAGACACCATTGGCACTCTGTTACGTAGTTTTTCTATTTTGTTATAGCATTAGGTGGCATATTGATTTTAAATCCATTATTGCATTTTCCATCTCTGGGAAACCAATGGGGTCCCTTGGGATGGGGTGTGATAGTTTGAGTAGTCACATTTTTGGTTTCGTTTTTTCAATGAAACTGCCATTAGACCAAATTAGTTTTTTTTTTTAGAATAGATCGTTTTCTCCATATTCTTAGTATTGTACTGTTATACTATAATTTTGATTCATATCGTTATAACCATATATAATTTCTATAATATGATATGTAAATTCTACTTTTGATTTCTTCTTCTCTTCAAGTTTGTGGCTCTATATTTTCAGTACATGTAATTGTTTGAAGGTTCAATTTTTTTGTTTCAGTTTTATGACTATAATGCTTATTTTATTTTGTTAATTGTGATTGTATCAACACATGAACCAATGCTGTCACACTGTGTTGTTACACTATTAAATCAAAAGAATGTGTGCATTTGTAATTGTAGTGGCCAAGCTCTGAAACAATGATGTCATACTCTGTTGTCATAGTATTAAAACAAAGGAATGTGTGTGTACTTGTCGTGTTCAAGCTGCCAAGCCAATAGTGTCACACTTTTTTGTCACAATATTAAACCAAATGAATGTGCGTGTGTAATTGCACTGTCTAAGCCACTGCACCAATGATGTCTTTGCATCTAGAAAAATTTATCAAAACCCCTTGTCACACTATAAATTCATATGCCAAGATACAAAAAACACTACGACAACAAATGGTTACTCAAGCAAAACAACACTCTATAAAAACAAAATGTGTTAACAAAGTGTTCATCGAAAATGTGACTATAAAAGTGACTTTATATATAATGGATAGGTAGTGTGACTCCAAAGGAAAAAAAACCACATTTCAAACACTATGGTTATTCCTTTCACGAAAAAAAAAGAAAAAAAAAAGAAAAAAGAAAAAGTGACCTTCCCCAATTCTTGTGGTTAACCATATGCTCATACGTGGCCGTCTTCTCGGTGATAATGGACTCATAAGTAACCCTCTGTCACTTCCTATACGTAGACTCAAGAGGTTCCTCAGGATCCTCCTCACTCGTCGTGGCCTTCCCCTTTTCTTTCTCCTTCCTATTAACCATTGGCCTTGATTATCACCCCCCCCCACCCCGGACCATATAGGGTGGGTGTCGGACCGGCCACCGAGGCCTTAACCAATCAACCCTGTGCATAATAAATGCAAAATATAGCAGAAGAGAAATAATAACATGGTCCATTCCACCGACCTAATGAATACCAGAGGAATAAACTAAACACCACCAATATCATTACTAACCTCATGTAAATCAATAATTAAGCCATAGGGTTCACTACTCTAAGCATAAGCAATATTGTTTCCAAAACAATTAAATATTTGTCTCAAAACTATAAAAGACTTTTATTCCTGAAGAGCAACAATAAAATAAATTTTCAATTTCTCTAATTTCTTGTCTATCTATGGACTTACTCCTCACCCTGATCCTCACTTGAAAAAATTTTAAATAGTTAGATGAGCATAATGACCCGTGAATAACAACCACTTCTAATGAGGTGTGAAAATAAATTTCACTATTTATATACGAAAATAAACTTTGATACACATATAAGTACAACAAATTATACCCCAACCTCTCTCACATAATCATTTAAACAAATTGATCTCATGATCACAAATAACTTTATAAATGAAAAGATATTTATAACTCAAAACACCACTCATTTTCACAAATAACTTTACAAATGAAGAGACATTTGTAACCCAAAACACTCACACACATATTTAGTTCCAAATACACTTGTCAAATCATGTTTGTTACTACTAGTTTGGTAACTGACTCAGTCTCTTATCAACACTAGCCTGATGACTAGTCCCGTCTCTTGTCATCTCGTCTATTGTTACCACTACCTTGGTAACTAGCTCAGTCTCTTGTCATCACTATCCTGATGATTGGTCCAGTCTCTTCTTACCACTTAGACATGATTTTCACACACACCAAAACTATAGTTTTAGTCCCAACGCACACAAATTTTCTCTTTCGTCACCAAAGCAATGATATAAAAATCATCCCACAAGTTTTCCAAAATTCATATGTATAACAGTTTACAATTTTAAAACATTTAATTACAACCCCAAACATCAACACATATATCATATATATGAAAAATCCACACGCACGTACCCACGCATTGAATATAGAAAATCCTCCCAAAAGAAGTAGTAAACTACTCACATTGATTTTCAAAATTCAATTAAAAGAACTCTTTTCCAACCTCAATACAATCACTACCTAATCCAAAAGAACATATAATAATCAATCTCTATTTCTAATTTCGTCGTTTTGCAATTCTATATTTAATTTACGTACTTCCTACCCATTGATATATACTAAATATATCATTTACATATAACTACCCTTTCTATATGAGGTGATAGGGTATAGAAGTATTCTGGGCTGTTTAGACAAAATTTCTAAAATTTTGGGGTCAAATCAAAATTTTTTAAACTTTTGGGGTCAAAGTGTAATTTATTTAAAAAGAATTTTATGTTTTCGGGACTGCCATAAAGTTTTCAAAATTCTATTGTTCCAACTTATCAAGTAAAACAATGATTAAAATTAAATTTTAAAGAATGTAGGGGTCAAACTAAAGTTTCTTGAAGTCAAAGGGGTGATTTATGTAATTTTAGGACTTTGTCTTCTTCAACAACGAAATCATCCAGCTTTTATATTTTACAAGTTCAAATCAAATCCCTTTTTCTTTTCATTTTATTTTTTTTCTTTTTCTTTATAACACATTGATTAAACTCAATCAATTACAAACAACTATAAACTTAAAGTTCAACTTAATAACTTCAATAATCAACAAGGTACCATGAGAACCATATATATATATATATATATAGAAACCAACATTATAAACCTTACACCATCTAATTGATTTAGAATGTATGTAGAGAAGTAATCAATCCTAACCTTTAATGGAATCAACTCTTTGTTTTTTTCTTTTTCCTTCTTCCTTCTCCCTCTTTGTCTCTCCACTAAGCCACCTCTTTCTTTCTATGTTTCTTCCTTTTTTTTTATTTTGCCCTCTTTTGACTGCCTAAATATATATTTATACAAAGTAAAAGAAACCCTACAGTAACCCTACAATTTTTTATTCCTTAATTACACTAACATCCCTTTTTAAAAAGAATATCACAAATTGACCTAAACATTAATATTATATATATTTTAAATTTGGGATATTACATTGATGCCATTGAAGAAGATCCTCCGGTCTTTGCCATACCTATCAAACATAAAACAATAACAATTAAAGAACAAACCAAGAAAGACTCATGGGTGTTGGATTCGAAGAGCTTGCCTGCTGCCATTTTAGAATGCCTAGGGTTTCAAGTGAGTGAGTGAGTGAAATGAATATGGGAGATGAAGGGTTACTGTTATGATGAAGGTGGTGGGGGAGAGGTTTCGGAAGTTAGGGATAGAAATGAGGGAGTGGGTGTAAGACTTGAAGTGTAAAAAAGAAAGAAACCGTCAATTTTAGCTTTTAAAACACAAAAAATGTCAAAAATGACCTTTAACTGATTGGTCAACTACTTCAACCGGTTGAAGTCAATTTTTCCCTTTGATTAATTGGTTAAAATCCAACCGGTTGCTTTTATTTTTATGTTTTTTTTTTCATTTTGTGTTCTTTTTTCTTTATTCAATTGACTCTAAAGCTTTCTAAAACTTATTTATATCCCCAAGACATCTAATGACCTAATTGGTTCAAACAGACTCATTACAACACAATCAACATGCAATAAAAGTTACGTATTACCTAGACTTTAAAATGCATTTCCATTAAAGACACTAAATGATACCTAAAGCCGTTTATGTAGGATATATGATTGCATTTAGCAATGCAACAAGCCTTTAAACTCCAATGTCACCCCTAGTGGACGAGTTGTATCTTGTGAAGGTTTTCAATGAAGATACCTACCTACAAACTTCCTTCTATTAGATTTTAACTTAGATCATATTATAATCCTCTTATTAAAAATGAGATTCAATAATAGGTCCCCCATCCACTTAAAGGTATTTGTACACCAACTACATCACAAATTTAAATGCTATGTAAAAGTATTCACATATACATTTTCATAATAGACTAGTGTGTGTGTGTGTGTGTGAAATGATAATGCAATTTAAAAAATTTACCACAAAAGACCCACAACTATATTAGCTATCAAAAATTAGTTTTGATACAAATCTCACCAAGAATTTTCTTTAAAACACATACAACTCTTTGATTATACTAACGTTTCACTCTTTGTCTATATGTGTGATAAATTCTTGTAATTCAAAACAATGTATAACCCACATATAATTCAGAAATGAAGGCCAATCACACAAATGTAACGATATTGAAATAATCTCATTAAAGGAATGTTAGGTCAAATGAAAATAATACAGTTGACCTATATCTACATGATATAGAACATACACTTTGCATAATTCCCAAGATCAAATAGGACTTTAATTGGTTGTAAATGTGGCCTTGGGTGAAAATTAAGCTAAAGAAACGAAGGGGTATAGAAATTCAAAAAGGAGTCATCCCGAGAATGTGACTTTTCTAACCACGTCTCCTATTTTGAAAACAATTGGTTTGCTAACATCATTTCTCTTTCTTTCCTTTCTTCATTGCCATAACACATCTTTCCCCCCCTTTTTTTTTCTTTTTCTTTCTCAATTTTATTTTCACCTTCTTTCTTTCTTGTTTTATTTATTTTCCAAGTCATCATTCCTCAGATACTCAATCGCTTCTCTCTCGATCATCTGCCAATCGCTTAGTCTTATAACGAATGGTTATAAAAGAAGGATCAGGTTTAGAAGGATCTTTAATAATCCCACAAACCATAACCTCCTTCCTGCTTTTAGCTAGAAAAGGCCGACAGACGAGACCAAGAAAGACGTGCCTTCAACTCTACCAAGAACCAATGGACCGCTTTTCATCAATGTCAACAATAAGCTCAAATACTCC
>CAUOFW020005243.1:0-27892 GCA_963454935.2 Ilex paraguariensis
GGCATCCTCCCCGAGAGGAGTAACATTGTACCGTCGACAGCCCCGAGACCCAACATGATTGCTCGGGACCCAGAGCAGTTAAGAAGAGAAGACATTCCTCATCAGAATCAGTGCGCACACTGTCTGTACCTAATGATCACCTACTGACTACACTGACAGCAATCATGAGCTTTTGAGGTATAAATACTCCTTGCAAAAGGCAAGACGGGTATGCAACAAAAAACTCTTACTACAATACACACTCAGTGTTTTCTCCTTCCTCTCTCTTTCTCAAAGACTGACTAGATCGTCGGAGGGGATACGCCGAAAAACACTCCGGGCCCTTCTAACTTGTTCTTCTTTGTTCCAGGAACCTCTTTCAGCCTTACTGGATCGTTCTTCCGCTCCCCAGGGTCTCCCGTTGCCGTTCCAGGTTACCACCGGACCTCGCAGGCTGTTCCAAGCAGCGTGGTGGTCACTCAACTGGCTCACTCGAGTTCACCAAGGGAGAGATCTGTTCTCGTTTTTTATATTGTGCAGGATCTTGCACGCACAATCTGGCGCCGTCTGTGGGAAACGACTAGTTTTCCTAGTTTTTTCTCTATAAAGAACAGTGACCATGGTGAACACTCGACAGAAAGGGAAAGGACCCCACCAAAGGAGTCTCGAGTTACAAGCTCCCTGTCATCACGGAGGGAGGGATCACACCAATACGAATAAAAGTGCCTCTACTCGGTCAAGAGGGGTTACCCCTCAAACCAGTATGGGAATCAGGTCAGGGGGATCAGCCCCCTTGGCTCGTCAGCTGGCGGAGGTGATTGAAGAAAAATTTGGCGATAGATTACGTCAGCTGGAAAAGGACAATGTAAACGTCCTAAGCCGGCTCGACGAGTTTGCCGCCTCGGCGGAGGGTCGAGGGATTCATTCCTTTCCCGTGGGCTTCCCGCCCGGGAGGCGGAAACGAAGGATCTAAGAAACCACCTAAACAACAAAGCAGAAAGCTCTAGGGCCCCAAAGCGACCCAGAGCCGGCGAGCATCATCATGACAACCATTCAAGGAAAGCAAGGCCATTGGCCCTGGACGACCTCCGGCGAGGTTTGTCTAGACGGAGGAAGGGAGATGAATCCGAGGAGGACTCGACCCAATCCACACGACGCCCAGGAAATGAGGGGCTTACCGATGAACTCAAGGACTTCAGAAGGCATCCCGTCAGGGAAGAAATTGACCTCAGAGCCCGGTTAGACTCCAGGAGAAAGGGTAAGGCTGTCCAGGATGAGGCCGAGGACGAAGTCATACAAACACCCTTTACGAGGGAGATCAGTGAGATGGAGGTCTCAAGAAATTTGTCGTGCCGCGGTTCAAAACTTATGACGGGCGGTCCGATCCCGAAGCCCATGTCAGGCAATACAAGCAGATGATGTCCCTCTATCATTCGGACCAACGGTTTCTCTGCCGAGTGTTTCCTATGAGCTTGGGGGACTCTGCGATGAAGTGGTTCGAAGCGCTTCCCCCCAACAGCATTGGGTCCTGGAAGGAATTGACTAAGCAGTTCCTGGCTCGATTCATTACGGGGAGTAAGCGCCCCAAGGACATTGGATCATTGCTGACCCTCAGACGGAGGGAATCCGAGACTCTTCGCCAGTACGCCATCCGATACTGGGAAGAGGTTAATGAGGTAGAAGGCTGCTCGGAGGTCATGGCGGCAGCATCTTTCCGGCTCGGCTTGGCGAGGGACACGGACCTGTACCGATCTCTGACCAAGAAGACTCCCTCGGATATGGGGGAACTAATGGCCCGATAAACAAATACTCGAGGGTTGAGGACGAGATGGGAAGCAGCAAAGGCCGAGCCCTCCAATCTAAGAAAAAAGAGAAGGAGCGGGAAGATATTCCCCGAAAGGGATTGCTACCCCCTCCAGGGGGTCCGTCCAAGGAGTTCACACTGTTTTCAAGGAACCTATCTTCAAGTTGCTCCATAAAATCAAGCACGAGCCGTTCTTCAAATGGCCGCCCAGGATGCAGAGCGACCCCTCCACCCGTGATCAAAAGGTTAGGTGTTCCTATCACCGGGATTTCGGGCATCGCACCGAAAGCTGCAGGGTGTTCAAATCGTTCTTGGAAAGCTTGGTCCGAGACGGGTATTTGAAAGAATACATAGAGCCCAAGCCAGAAGAGAGACGAGCCCTTGCCCCAACCGAGGAGCCGGACAACATCATAGATGTCATCCATATATGTCCCCTGGATCGCCCCACGTCCAAGGAACTCGAGTCCGACCTCAAGAGGGTAGCTTTTACCAGGAAGGTAGCCGAGGGTGATGTAGGGCCACCAAGTAAAAGGGCCAGGACGGGTGAGCTTGGCATTACATTCTCCGACGCGGATTTGACAGGCGTAGTGACTCCTCATAACGACGCCCTTGTCTTGACCCTGAGGATAGGAAATTCGATGTCAAAAGGATTTTGATAGACTCTGGAAGCTCCTCGGAGGTGATGTACTTCGAAACTTTGAAACGGATGGGTCTTGGCCCCAAAGACCTCACCAAAGTCAGGACACCCCTCATCGGGTTCAACGGCTCATTCGCCTTGCCCGTGGGGAAAATCACATTGCCAGTTGTCACAGGTCCCTTTGTCATCGACACCGAGTTTGTTGTGATCGATACGGACTCTCCCTACAACGTGATTATGGGGCGAACATGGCTGCATGCGTTGGGAGCAGTGCACTCCACTTTCCACCAGAAGTTAAAATTCGCCACGCCAGAGGGTATCATGGAGATCCGGGGGGACCAAGCGTCCGCGAAAAACTGTTTTTATTCAGCCGTTCGAGCCGGGGCGTCCAGCCAGGAGAAGGGGCGAGCACCGGAAGAGATTATGGAAAAATAGCAATTACAGTCCGGGCGTCCAGGAATGGATGACCCCCGGATAGACCCAACTGAGCGGTCAGTAGAAGACCTCCGGAAGGTGCCCTTGGTAGAGGGAGAAGAAGAGAGGTATTTCTTAGTTGGGACCTCGATGCCCACAGCCGAACAGGAGGAGATGATCGAGTTCCTAAGGGGAAATACAGACGTGTTCGCCTGGAACGAAATGGAAATGACGGGGGTAGACCCCGAGATAATCACACACAGGCTGCATGTTGACCCGTCGCACAAGCCAGTCAAACAGAGGCCACGACGCATGGCCCCGCATCACACCAGCGCGGTCAACGAGGAAATCGACAAACTCCTGAAGGCCGACGCCATTCGAGAGATACAGTTCCCAGAATGGCTGTCTAATACGGTGTGCGCAAAGAAGAAAGGGGGGAAATGGCGTGTCTGCGTAGACTTTACAGATCTAAACAAGGCATGTCCCAAGGACGACTACCCCCTGCCAAAGGTGGACCAGCTGGTAGATGCCACAGCCGGATATGAACGAATGGACTTCCTGGATGCCCGAGCAGGATATCATCAGATCCCTCTCTATCCCCGGATCAGGAAAAGACGGCGTTTATCACTCCGAAGGGAGTTTACTGTTACAAAGTGATGCCGTTTGGACTGAAGAACGCCGGGGCAACATACCAAAGGCTGATGAATCGGATGTTCAAAAAGCAGATCGGCAACACCATGGAGGTCTACATAGACGATATGCTGGTGAAGAGCAAACGGAGTTGTGATCATCTGACAGATTTGGCGGATACCTTCTCCACCCTCAGGGAGTATGGGCTGAAGCTGAATGCGGCGAAGTGCATTTTCGGAGTGGAATCAGGTAAATTCCTCGGATATCTGGTTAGTCAACGAGGAATCGAAGCCAACCCGGATCAGATTCAAGCAATCCTGGACATCCGGAGCCCCCGCACTGTCCGAGAAGTCCAGAAACTCACAGGGATGCTGGCTGCACTTAACCGTTTCGTCTCACGCTCCTCGGACAAATGCAAACCCTTTTTCGGAGCAATCAAGAGTGCTGGGAAGAATATGTGGAGCCAGGGGTGCGAGGACGCCCTGGCTGGAATCAAAGAATACCTAAGGACTCTTCCAACCTTGTCCGTCCCCATCCAGGGGAGATGCTGTTCTTGTACCTGGCAGTATCTGAGTTTGCGGTAAGCGGGGTACTTATCCGTGAGCATGAGCACCGCCAGAAGCCGATTTACTATATAAGCAAGGCGCTCCTGGACGCAGAGACAAGATATCTACCCCTAGAGAAACTGGCTCTATCCCTGGTCACCACTGCAAGGAAACTGCGGCATTATTTCCAGGCGCACCCAATCACTGTCCTTACCGATCAGCCCTTGAAAGCGATCTTGAGGAAAGCGGAACTCTCCGGAAGGATTTCCAAGTGGGCAGTAGAGTTGGGGGAGCACGACATTCATTTCAAACCCCGAACTGCGATAAAAGGTCAAATATTGGCAGACTTCATAGCTGAGTTTTCGGGGGAGCATCCCGTTCTAGAAGGACCGCCTCCTCCCGACTTAGCGTCTCCAACGAATTGTGAAGGATCGCCATGGCTTTTGTGTGTGGACGGTTCGTCAAATAGTAAGGGGTCCAGAATCGGTATCTTGCTGACCTCTCCAGATGGGATTATTGCGGAGCAGGCCGTTCGGCTGGGATTCAAGGCTTCGAATAATGAAGCTGAATACGAGGCCCTCATCTCAGGACTTCGGTTAGCTGAGGCGACTGGAGTTACCGATTTAATCGTGCATTGTGATTCTATGCTGGTAGTCAATCAAGTCAACGGAGAGTTTGAAACGAGGGACCCTAGGATGAAGGCCTACCATCACCAGGCGACGACTGTAATCCGAAGGTTCGGCCGGATTGAAATCAAACAAGTGTCCCGAGACAAGAACACACATGCCGACGCCCTGGCTTGTCTAGCCTCGGCGGTGGACTCCTCCCAGTCGCGCAGGATCACCATTGAATACCTTCCTGCATCCTGCATAGACCATGCTCCCGAGGCAATGGTCATCCAGGACGCACACAAGCCGCCCAGTTGGATTGATCCCTTTCTCAGGTTCCTAACAACAGGAGATCTCCCGGAGTGTTCAAAGGAAGCAAGGAAGATAAAACTCAAAGCTCCAAGATTTTGGGTCTCTCCGGATCAAAAACTGTATCGGAGGTCTTTCTCGGGCCTTACTTGCTATGCGTCCAAGAAGACCAAGTACAAGACCTTCTCTATGAGGTACATGAAGGAATATGCGGGGGGCACTCTGGGGGGCGATCAATGGCACACCGCATCATGTCTCAGGGATATTGGTGGCCGCAAATGCAAAGGGATGCGCGCGCATACGTCCAAAAATGCGACCAGTGTCAGAAGTTCTCCCCTGCAATCAGGCAACCCGCGGGGGACTTACACCCCCTGACCAGCCCTTGGCCATTCGCCCAGTGGGGGCTCGATTTAGTTGGACCCCTGCCTAAGGCTCCGGGAAATAGGAAGTTCCTCATTGTGGCCACAGATTACTTCACCAAGTGGGTAGAGGCGGAGCCGTTGACTCATATCCGCGACATAGATGCCAAAAAGTTCGTCTGGGAGAACATAATCATCAGGTTTGGGATTCCCCGGGCACTGGTGTCGGATAACGGGACTCAATTCACCGGCGGGCGTTTCAAGTCTTTCTGTGAGCAACTCGGGATCCGTAATTTCTACTCCACCCCTGCCTACCCTCAAGCCAACGGGCAGGCAGAAGCCTCCAACAAGACAATTATCAATGGGATCAAGAAGAGGTTGGAGAAAGCCAAGGGAAAATAGGCGGAAGAACTATTAAATATTTTGTGGGTGTACAGGACCACCCCTCGGTCCTCGACAGGAGAAACCCCATACTCCCTGGCATACGGAATGGAGGCAATCATACCCCTCGAAGTAGGGCTCCCGACCATAAGGACCCAAGCTTTCGACGAAGGGGGAATGACCGTCAACTTGGATTGGAGTTGGATCTAGTGGAAGAAAGAAGGGAGGCAGCCGCCCTGAGGATAACTAAGTATCAAGAGAAGATTTTTCAGCTATACAACAGGAGGGTCGAAGCGCGAGAATTCAAAATAGGCGATCTGGTCCTCAGAAGGGTAACAGCCAATACCCGTGATCCAACAGAGGGAAAAATGAGACCTAACTGGGAAGGGCCTTACAAAGTGATATCAATCGGGGGCACCAGGTCGTACAGATTAGAAGGCATGGATGGAAAACTTGTAATGCGACCATGGAATGTTATGAATCTAAAGAAATATTACTTTTGAAGTATCCTCTCCCTCAAGTGCTTGCCAACGACAAAGATAAAGGGCAAGGCCCTAGGGACAGAGTTCAAGGACTTCTGTCCCTGAAGCAAATACAGGAGCCAGGCCCTGGGGACAGAGTTCAAGGACTCCTGTCCCCGAAGCAAATACAGGAGCAAGCCTCCTGGAAGGGCAAGGCCCTGGGGACAGAGTTCAAGGGCTCATGTCCCCGAAACATATACAGGAGCAAGCCTCCTGGAAGGGCAAGGCCCTGGGGACAGAGTTCAAGGACTCCTGTCCCCGAAGCAAATACAGGAGCAAGCCTCCTGGAAGGGCAAGGCCCTGGGGACAGAGTTCAAGGGCTCATGTCCCCGAAACATATACAGGAGCAAGCCTCCTGGAAGGGCAAGGCCCTGGGGACAGAGTTCAAGGACTCCTGTCCCCGAAGCAAACACAAGAGCATGCCTCTTGAATGGGCGAGCAGCCCCGAAGACAGTTCAAAAAAAAAAACATTATTGTACGCAGAAAAGGAAAAAGAACTCGTGATTTATTTCAAGAAGATGGGCTTTGCGTCCCAAAGGCTACAAAAGAAAAAAAAAGAGTACAATCAAAAAGAAAAAAGGGGCTTTCATCTGGCCCCGGGCATCTCCAGAACATCAGCCGAGGGCGAATCAGCAAAAAAAGGTTGAGAAGCTTCTGGAGCAGGCAGGAGAGGTACTTCGGCAACAGGGAGATCTTGGGCACCTTGAGGATCAGGAGCATGGTCCGACGGGGCATCCTCGGACAAGTCCATTATCACTGCCTCGGGCGGATCCGCCGAGATTTGCACCGGCGTTGGGACCTCATCCTCGGCAGCAATCTCTGCTTCGGCCCGTGCCATCTCTGCCGAGGGCACGTACTTGTGCATTTGGAAGAGCGGGGAGTCTGACGGGATTCCTGTAGACTGGAGCGCCTCGTCCCACCCTTTCTTGAAGAACTCCTTGCTGTTTTCCTCAAGAGCAGGGAGCACGTCATCGGCGAACTCTTCCTGAAGTTGCTCCTCCGATTTTCTGTTCAGTGCCTTGGCTCTGATCCTGTCCAGCTCCTGGGTGAGAGCCAGACAGCTTTCCTCTGAGCCAACAGCCCTCTCCTCCGCGGCAGAAAGACGCCGCGTCTGCTCGGTAATTCTCCCCTCAGCATCGGCAAGGGCAGCACTTAGTTTTTCAGCGCCAACCTTAGCCGACTCGGCATCCTTGAGGAGTTGTTCAATTTGAGCAGCCTGCCCCGCCAGGGTAGAGTCCCTGGCAGCTAAATCCTCCATTGCTCGGGCGAGGGCCCCCTCCGCCTCCTCCTTCTGCTCTCGGGCTCTCTGGAGGTCCATCCTAGACCCGTGGTATCGGGCAGCTATTATGGATATCTGCTGGGTAGCCTGCAAAGGAGGGAAAAAGGTGTCACAAAAATGGAAAGCAAGAGAGAAGAAACCAAAGCAAAAATGAACTTACTACCAGGGAATTCTGGATGATGGAGCGGAACAACACGTTCGTTGAACGCCCCCTGTGAGCCACCATGTCAGCCTCGAAATGCAGTGTCTCACTCACTGCATTGGCGACACGAGGATCCAGCAAAATGGAATCATCGACCCTGATCACTCGGTTCATGTGATCAGTGGCTCGGGGATTCCATTTCGCGGCCTCCACTATTGGCGGAAGAGAAGGGGGAGTCTGCTGCTGCTGTTGTTGTTGTTGTCATTGTTGTTGCTGTTGCTGCTGTTGCGGAGGAGCAGGGGGTAACCCACGGCCTCTCCCGCTTTGCTGCTGAGCAGAAGGTGCCCTGGATCCCCGGCCGAGGCCATCGTGCCGATGTTTGACCCTTCTCTCCTCCTCTACCTGAGGATCCCGGTCACGCACTTGACCCCGGCTGAGAACTCTTGAGGATGGGGCGAAACTGGTCCCTGCAGAGGGGGCGCCGCCGGTCGATCCTCGACCCCTCCCGGCTGCAAGGGCTTGCCTCTGCCTCAGGAACCCCAGGTCGATGCGAGGCGTGCTGGACATCGCGACCTCGAGGGCGTCCTCAGCGTCTAAAGATTGAAGAACTTGGAAGTCTGGCCACAAGTCTCCTCCCGAAGTCCCCACCTCGGCGTCCGAAGGAACAACGTCCTCTCTGACCCCGAGCTCTTCAACGGCTCCCTCTACCTCTGCCTCCGAAGCCCGATCAGGGTCTTCCTCCAAGTTTTCCTCGACCTCCTGCCTCGCAGCCTGATCGAAGAGTTCAGACCACTGCAAAGGCTCAAAAGGCTGAGGAAGCTGTGAAAACTTCTTATACCCTGGGGTGTAATTCAGCAGGATATGGGTAGCCCGGCCGAACCCGTAGTCACCAGTAAATCTCCAAACCGTGACTAGGTCGGCGAAGTTCACCAGCGACCGAGGGGGAGGAGCTGTTTCCCGAGCAGGAATATCTGCACAAACAAGAAAGTAGTCATGAACAAGGGAAATCTGGAGAACGAAATAATAAACCCGAAGGAACCGACGTACTTGTCGTTCTCCATTCCAGGGGGCATAACAAGTCGTTATACTCGGGACCAACACCTCTCTGCCAAGATCCCTTGAAGATAAGAATATCATCCTTGTATCCCTTGTCCGAGTCAGGAAGATGAGTTACAAGGTACATGGAGGGGTCCCTGGCTTTGAGATAGAAGTGTTGGTGAGGCATGACTCTCAGGAGGGAATAACAAAAAAGAAGATCGTTGAGCCCAATATTTACCCCGAGACGCCTATTGAGCTCTAAGACCCCCATAACTATTCTGAAGACATTGAGGCAACATTGCCCGGGGAAGAGGCGGAAGTGAGAGAGGAACTGAAGAAGTAAAGGGGGCAAAGAAAACCTAATTCCTCCCTCTATTATGGCCTTGGTATAAAATGGCATGGCATCCTCGGCCCCGAAGGTAGGAGAGTGCACCACCGGGTCATAATCCTCTATATCTACGCTCGGAGGAATGCCGTACTTGACCTTAAACCTATTGATCTGCTCACCGCCCTTTACTTTATACTTCCCCGACCCTGAAGAACCAGCCTGAGGATTCTCGGGAGCAGGGCTACGACGAGGCATCTCTAAGAAAGAGAGAAGTTAGAGGGTGTTTTTTCTTAAAAATCCCTGAGGAAGTTTCCCGAGGGTTAGTCGCTATGTATCAACCGGAGACACCTCCAGTCATCGGAAAACAAAAAGGGATAGGAGGAAGAAAAGAAGGAAGATACTAGAACTCACCCGAATGTCAAACGGAGTTTTTTTTCTGGAAAACCTTAAAGCGACTCCTTCCAGGAAGTTCAGAAGTAACGATGGATCTGTTGGCCTTAAGACCTTAAAGAAGAATGGGCAGTCGACGATGGAAGAGGAAAGAGATCTCTGGCGAAGATTCAAGAAGAGGCTCTGTTGAGGAAAGTTCAGAATGGCGAAACAAGAAAATACAAGAGGAGCCCCATTTATATAGGGGCAGTTTTCATCATTGGGCGCGAAAAACAAAATGGCGCATTTAATGCTCACGACATCCCAAGCCGGGGAAAGCGGCTCGAGGTAATGATGAAGCAGTTGTGGTTGTTGGGAAACCCTTCGTCTCCTTACGACGCGTGCCCTCGGTGTCAGAAGATCGAAGGCTGGGGGGCAGTTGATGGGACTTTTCTGAAAATACTCCATGATGAAGACACGTGTCCTCGGTATTACCAAAACACTGTTGATAAGATCAAGCACCATCGGCGCGCAAAGGTCCTCGCCCCCGAGGTACTCGTCATATAGGATCAAGCATTCAGTATGTTTACAACCGACACGTGGCCTCGGTCTAATATGGTACCTCGGTCGGCATACCTCCCTCGGTTCCGAGATGAGCCTTTCCTCGGTGCCGAGAGGTACCCCGTCCTGGACGCTTCCTCTACTCCAGGATAAGCTATTGACGTACAGGTCATTTAGCCTAGGCTAGTCTAGGCTATTCATCATGACCTCGTCTTACACAATTAGTGTCAGAACGTACTGGAATGCAGGGGTCACAGCCAATAAGGGATAGACGCGTGGCATATGATATCACATCGAAGACAGAGAAACCGCATGTCGTTGCTGACACGCGACTTGGGAAAGCAAACTATTAATTACACCATTCCTTTGATGAGACCGCATTCAATGCGGTAAGGCTCAGAAATGAAAGGCAATAAATGCTCCTAATACAGAGCATTTATTGCATCCTCCCCGAGAGGAGTACATTGTACCGTCGGCATCCCGATGACCCAGCATTGATTGCTCGGGACCCCAAGCAGTTAAGAAGAGAAGACATTCCTCATCAGAATCAGTGCGCACACTGCCTGTACCTAATGATCATCTACTGACTACACTGACAGCAATCATGAGCTTTTGAGGTATAAATACTCCTTGCAAAAGGCAAGACGGGTATGCAACAAAAAACTCTTTACTACAATACTCACTCAGTGTTTTCTCCTTCCTCTCTCTTTCTAAAAGACTGACTAGACCGTCGAAGGGGATACGCCGGAAAACACTCCGGCGCCCTTCTAACTTGTTCTTCTTTGTTCTAGGAACCCCTTTCAGCCTTACTGGATCGTTCTTCCGCTCCCCCAGGGTCTCCCTTTGCCGTTCCAGGTTATCACCGGACCTCGCAGGCTGTTCCAAGCAGCGTGGTTGGTCATTCAACTGGCTCACTCGAAGTTCACCAGAGGAGAGATCTGTTCTCGTTTTTTATATTGTGCAGGATCTTGCACGCACAACTATTAAAATTTAATTTATACTTCTAATTTGCTATATGTATTAAATTGATTGTCGATTAATTAAATATTGGAATTTATTGTTTATTCAACAAACACAATAAATTAGACCAATAAAGTAAATTTTAATAGATATATTCATTTCTTTATACTTTTAAATTCATGGGAGAGAAATAGAAGTATACTAAATTATCAATTCAGCCTCGTGCTGCTTCCAAAGGTAAATTAATCTTTTATTGAACTTTGATCCTTAAAATTTTAATTTTATCAATTTATTTTTCAATATTTTCATTGGAATAATGAGGTCCCCTACCCTAATACCTGTCTTAAAAAGTGTCAGAAAAATAATTTGTGATGGCGGGCACTTGAGGATAACAGAGGGGTGGGAAAGCATGGTGAAATCTAACCTAATGCATATCAATCATCCTCACGTGCCTGTCACACGTCGCTTTTCGTCATTTTTTTGGTGGGATAGGTAGGGATAGGGACTAAATTCGTCAAATGTGTGACCATCGAAGACTAAATTTGTAAAATTAAAATTTTAAAGATCAAAGTTCAATAAGTGACAATTTTAGTGACTAATGATACAATTTATCCTAACATTAATCTAATTTTATGATTTTATCCTGAAACAAAAAAAAAAATTCCTAATATAACTTGCCACTTGGCTGAAACTGAAGGTACTCCAGGATAAGATGAAAGATAACATCCATGCTTTTACTTACCGAAAAAAACAAAGATGAAAGATAACATCAATGCCCTATTTTAATGTACTTTGATTGTGGAGGGGGTCACTTTGGCAATAACATATATTTTTTTGTGATTATTGATTTGTACCTATTTCATGAATATTTAATTAATAATGATGTGTACCACTTTTGTGTATTATATTGTTTACACCATTATTTATTATTATTTTTTTTTTAACAAGATCGATATTAACTGATGTAGCATGATCTTAACCTTTAAATATTCTATGAATTCAATAGAACCCACTAATCTAATGGTTCAATAGTGGATAAAAATGGTGCAAAAAAATAGTGTGTTTAGCTTTGTTGATATCTAATGCCATCCATTGACCTTTACAATGTGCTATTATGTGACCTTTGATCATGGTTGAGAGCTGATTATTAACCTGAACCCAACCAAATTATGTGCAACCTTCTCAACAAGAACAGATAAAAGGCTCAATTTCAGAGGAATTCTTGCAGTGTTATGCGACAAATGTGATGTTATGAACCAACCAGAAGCACGACTGGGGTCTTCATGGTCCAAGGTAATAAAATCATTAGTAACAGTAATGTAAGCATGAAACTCTTTGATAGTACTAATGAACCAGATGGTCGTGGTGATGGAATCTGGGACGGAGGACTTATAGTATCTCTCTAGATCCGGCAAAGGCAAAAGAACCCCTAACATAATTAGAATGGAGGTTGACCGTTGAGCCCACTTTGGCCTCGCAGAGCGGGCGGGCCCTTGTGGTTGTGAGCTGGAGCTGCCATAGCTTATGGCTAGAGCAATGGGAGGGGTTCCATCATAGAGAAAAGTAAAGTAAGGATAATGAGCGCTACACCCACTTAAGAATAGATAATAATCTGTCTGATAATCCAATTTAATCCAAATAGCATAATTATAGCAAATTTTTTGTATTTTATTTCAACTCAATTTCATTTAACAATTGTACATAACCCAAGAAGATAGAGAGTCTCAATACAAGAAAAGGTTGAAAATAGAATTAAAGCAAGTAACATTGCAAAAATATAATGATTGTAGGGTTGGGGTATCCTTGCCCACCGTCTCCCCTCTGGTTAGAGCGAATAATAATCAAATTGAGTATTGATACTTCAGATTCGGATAATCAATCAAAAATATCAATTCATGTCAAATTAATTTATTTTATATTCAAATAAAAACTCCGATCTATTGAGAGGATCAATTCTCATCGTATACAGTTGACATTACATTTGCTCTTGTAATGTTTTCTATTAGAGATAGAGTGGTGGATTAAAGGCTGGTGATGAGACTTTTCTGAAATACCCTATGATGAAGACACGTGTCCTCGGTTTTACTAAAACACTGTTGCTAAGATCAAGCACCATCGGCGCACGAAATGTCCTCGCCCCCGAGGTACCGTCATATAAGATCATACATTCAGTATATTTTACAACCGACACGTGTCCTCGGTCAGATATGTACCTCGGTCGGCATACCTCCCTCGGTGCCGAGAGGTACCCCCGTCCTGGACGCTTCCTCTACTCCAGGATAAGCTATTGACGTACAGGTCATTAGCCTAGGCTAGTCTAGGCTATTCATCATGACCTCGTCTTACACAAGTAATGTCAGAACGTACTGGAATACAGAGGTCACAGCCAATAGGGGATGGACGCGTGACATATGATATCACATCAAAGACAGACAAACCGCATGCCGTTGCTGACACGCGACTTGGGAAAGCAAACAATTAATTGCACCATTCCCTTGATGAGACCGCATTCAATGCGGTAAGGCTCGGAAATGAAAGGCAATAAATGCTCCTATTACAGAGCATTTATTGCATCCCCCCCGAGAGGAGCACATTGTACCGTCGGCATCCCGACGACCCAGCATTGATTGCTCGGGACCCCGAGCAGTTAATTAGAGAAGACATTCCTCATCAGAATCAATGCGCACGCTACCTGTGCCTAATGATCACCTACTGACCACACTGACAGCAATCATGAGCTTTTAAGGTATAAATACTCCTTGCAAAAGGCAAAGCGGGTATGCAACAACAAACTCTCTACTACAATACACATTCTCAGTGTTTTCTCCTTCCTCTCTCTTTCTCAAAGACTGACTAGATCGTCGGAGGGGATACGCCGAAAAACACTCCGGCGCCCTTCTAACTTGTTCTTCTTTGTTCCAGGAACCTCTTTCAGCCTTACAGGATCGTTCTTCCTTTCCCAGGGTCTCCCGTTGCCGTTCCAGGTTACCACCGTACCTTGCAGGCTGTTCCAAGCAGCGTGTTTGGTCACTCAACGGCTCACTCGAAGTTCACCAAGGGAGAGATCTGTTCTCGTTTTTTATATTGTGCAGGATCTTGCACGCACAATCTGGCGCCGTCTGTGGGAAACGACTAGTTTTCCTAGTTTTTTTCTCTATAAAGAACAGTGACCATGGTGAACACTCGACAAAAGGGAAAGGACCCCACCAAAGGAGTCTCGAGTTACAAGCTCCCTGTCATCACGGAGGGAGGGATCACACCAACACGAATAAAAGTGCCTCTACTCGGTCAAGAGGGGTTACCCCTCAAACCAGTATGGGAATCAGGTCAGGGGGATCAGCCCCCTTGGCTCGTCAGCTGGCGGAGGTGATTGAAGAAAAATTTGGTGATAGATTACGTCAGCTGGAAAAGGACAATGTAAACGTCCTAAGCCGGCTCGACGAGTTTGCCGCCTCTGGCGGGGGGTCTAGGGATTCATTCCTTTTCCGTGGGCTTCCCGCCCGAGAGGAGGAAACGAAGGACCTAAGAAACCATCTAAACAACAAAGCAGAAAGCTCTAGGGCCCCAAAGCGACCTAGAGCCGGCGAGCATCATCATGACAACCTTTCAAGGAAAGCAAGGCCATTGGCCCTGGACGACCTCCGGCGAGGTTTGTCTAGACGGAGGAAGGGAGATGAATCCGAGGAGGACTCAACCCAATCCACACGACGCCCGGGAAATGAGGGGCTTACCGACGAACTCAAGGACTTCAGAAGGCATCCCGCCAGGGAAGAAGTTGATCTCAGAGCCCGATTAGACACCAGGAGAAAGGGTAAGACTGTCCAGGATGAGGCCGAGGACGAAGTCATGCAAACACCCTTTACGAGGGAGATCAGTGAGATGGAGGTCTCAAAAAATTTGTCGTACCACGGTTCAAAACCTATGACGGGCGGTCCGACCCCGAAGCCCATATCAGACAGTACAAGCAGATGATGTCCCTCTATCATTCGGACCACCGGTTTCTTTGCCGAGTGTTTCCTATGAGCTTGGGGGACTCTGCGATGAAGTGGTTCGAGACGCTTCCTCCCAACAGTATTGGGTCCTGGAAGGAATTGACTAGGCAGTTCCTGGCTCGATTCATTACGGGGAGTAAGCGCCCCAAAGACATTGGATCATTGTTGACCCTCAGACGGAGGGAATCCGAGACTCTTCGCCAGTACGCCATCCGATACTGGGAAGAGGTCAATGAGATAGAAGGCTGCTCGGAGGTCATGGCAGCAGCATCTTTCCGGCTCGGCTTGGCGAGGGACACGGACCTGTACCGATCCCTGACCAAGAAGACTCCCTCGGATATGGGGAACTGATGGCCCGGATCAACAAGTACTCGAGGGTTGAGGACGAGATGGGAAGCAACAAAGGCCGAGCCCTCCAATCTAAGAGAAAGGAGAAGGAGCGCGAAGATATTCCCCGAAAGGGATTGCTACCCCATCCAGGGGGTTCGTCCAGAGGAGTTCACACTGTTTTCAAGGAACCCATCTTCAAGTTGCTCCATAAAATCAAGCACGAGCCGTTCTTCAAATGGCCGCCCAGGATGCAGGGCGACCCCTCCACCCGTGATCAAAAGGTTAAGTGTTCCTATCACCGGGATTTCGGGCATCGCACCGAAAGCTGTAGGGTGTTCAAATCGTTCTTGGAAAGCTTGGTCCGAGACGGACATTTGAAAGAGTACATAGAGCCCAGGCCAGAAGAGAGACGAGCCCTTGCCCCGACCGAGGAACCGGACAACATCATAGACGTCATTCATATATGTCCCCTGGAGCGCCCCACGTCCAGGGAGCTCGAGTCCGACCTCAAGAGGGTAGCTTTTACGAGGAAGGTAGCCGAGGGTGATGTAGGGCCATCAAGTAAAGGGCCAGGACGGGTGAGCTTGGCATTACATTCTCCGACGCGGATTTGACAGGCGTAGTGACCCCCCATAACGACGCCCTTGTCTTGACCCTAAGATAGGGAAATTCGATGTCAAGAGAATTTTGATAGACTCTGGAAGCTCCTCGGAGGTGATGTACTTCGAAACTTTGAAACGGATGGGTTTTGGCCCCAAAGACCTCACCAAAGTCAGGACACCCCTCATCGGGTTCAACGGCTCATTCGCCTTGCCCGTGGGGAAAATCACATTGCCAGTTGCCACTGGTCCCTTTATCATCGACACCGAGTTTGTGGTGATCGATACGGACTCTCCCTACAACGTGATTATGGGGCGAACATGGCTGCATGCGTTGGGAGCGGTGCATTCCACTTTCCACCAGAAATTAAAATTCGCCACGCCAGAAGGTATCATGGAGATCCGGGGGGACCAGCGTCCGCGAAAAACTTTTTTTATTCAGCCGTTCGAGCCGGGGCGTCCAGCCAGGAGAAGGGGCGAGCACCGGAAGAGATTATGGAAAAATAGCAATTACAGTCCGGGCGTCCAGGAATGGATGACCCCCGGATAGACCCAACTGAACGGTCGGTTGAAGACCTCCGGAAGGTGCCCTTGGTAGAGGGAGAAGAAGAGAGGTATTTCTTAGTGGGGACCTCGATGCCTACAGCCGAACAGGAGGAGATGATCGAGTTCCTAAGGGGAAATACAGACGTGTTCGCCTGGAACGAGATGGAAATGACGGGGTAGACCCCGAGATAATCACACACAGGCTGCATGTTGACCCGTCGCACAAGCCAGTCAAGCAGAGGCCACGACGCATGGCCCCGCATCACACCAGCGCGGTCAACGAGGAAATCGACAAACTCCTGAAGGCCGACGCCATTCGAGAGATACAATTCCCAGAATGGCTATCTAATACGGTGTGCGCAAAGAAGAAAGGGGGGAAATGGCGTGTCTGCGTAGACTTTACAGATCTGAACAAGGCATGCCCCAAGGATGACTACCCCCTGCCAAAGGTGGACCAGCTGGTAGATGCCACAGCCGGATATGAACGAATGGACTTCCTGGATGCCCGAGCAGGATATCATCAGATCCCTCTCTATGCCCCGGATCAGGAAAAGACGGCATTTATCACTCCGAAGGGAGTTTATTGTTACAAAGTGATGCCGTTTGGACTGAAGAACGCCGGGGCAACATACCAAAGGCTGATGAATCG
The DNA here is from genome assembly GCA_963454935.2 of Ilex paraguariensis. Lineage (NCBI taxonomy): Eukaryota > Viridiplantae > Streptophyta > Magnoliopsida > Aquifoliales > Aquifoliaceae > Ilex > Ilex paraguariensis. Next base: position 16,981 of record CAUOFW020005243.1, read on the forward strand.
GATGTTCAAAAAGCAGATCGGCAACACCATGGAGGTCTACATAGACGATATGCTGGTGAAGAGCAAACGGAGTTGTGATCATCTGACAGATTTGGCGGATACCTTCTCCACCCTCAGGGAATATGGGCTGAAGCTGAATGCGGCGAAGTGCGTTTTCGGAGTGGAGTCCGGTAAATTCCTCGGATATCTGGTTAGTCAACGAGGAATCGAAGCCAACCCGGATCAGATTAAAGCAATCCTGGACATCCGAAGCCCTCGCACTGTCCGAGAAGTCCAAAAACTCACAGGGATGCTGGCTGCACTTAACCGTTTCGTCTCACGCTCCTCGGATAAATGCAAACCCTTCTTTGGAGCAATCAAGAGTGCTGGGAAGAATATGTGGAGCCAGGGGTGCGAGGACGCCCTGGCTGGGATCAAAGAATACCTAAGGACTCTTCCAACCCTGTCCGTCCCCATCCAGGGGGAGATGTTGTTCCTGTACTTGGCAGTTTCTGAGTTTGCGGTAAGCGGGGTACTTATCCGTGAGCATGAGCACCGACAGAAGCCGATTTACTATATAAGCAAGGCGCTCCTGGACGCAGAGACAAGATATCTACCCCTAGAGAAACTGGCTCTGTCCCTGGTCACCACTGCAAGGAAACTGCGGCATTATTTCCAGGCGCACCCAATCACTGTCCTAACCGATCAGCCCTTGAAGGCAATTTTGAGGAAAGCGGAACTCTCCGGAAGGATTTCCAAGTGGGCAGTAGAGTTGGGGGAGCACGACATTCATTTCAAACCCCGAACTGCGATAAAAGGTCAAATATTGGCAGACTTCATAGCTGAGTTTTCGGGGGAGCATCCTGTTCTAGAAGGACCGCCTCCTCCCGACTTAGCGTCTCCAACAAATTTTGAAGGATCGCCATGGCTTTTGTGTGTGGACGGTTCGTCAAATAGTAAGGGGTCCGGAATCGGTGTCTTGCTGACCTCTCCAGATGGGATTATTGCGGAGCAGGCCGTTCGGCTGGGATTCAAGGCTTCGAATAATGAAGCTGAGTACGAGGCACTCATCTCAGGACTTCGGTTAGCTGAGGCGACTGGAGTTACCGATTTGATCGTGCATTGCGATTCTATGCTGGTGGTCAATCAAGTCAACGGAGAGTTCGAAACGAGGGACCCTAGGATGAAGGCGTACCATCACCAGGCGACGACCGTAATCCAAAGGTTCAGCCGGATTGAAATCAAACAAGTGCCCCGAGACAAGAACACACATGCCGACGCCCTGGCTTGTCTAGCCTCGGCAGTGGACTCCTCCCAGTCGCGCAGGATCACCATTGAATACCTTCCCACATCCTGCATAGACCATGCTCCCGAGGCGATGGTCATCCAGGACGCACACAAGCCGCCCAGTTGGATTGATCCCTTTGTCAGGTTCCTAACAACAGGAGATCTCCCGGAGTGTTCAAAGGAAGCAAGGAAGATAAAACTCAAAGCCCCAAGATTTTGGGTCTCTCCGGATCAGAAGCTGTATCGGAGGTCTTTCTCAGGGCCTTACTTGCTATGCGTCCAAGAAGACCAAGTACAAGACCTTCTCTATGAGGTACATGAAGGAATATGCGGGGGGCACTCTGGGGGGCGATCGATGGCACACCGCATCATGTCTCAGGGATATTGGTGGCCGCAAATGCAAAGGGATGCGCGCGCATACGTCCAAAAATGCGACCAGTGTCAGAAGTTCTCCCCTGCAATCAGGCAACCCGCAGGGGACTTACACCCCCTGACCAGCCCTTGGCCATTCGCCCAGTGGGGGCTCGATTTGGTTGGACCCCTGCCTAAGGCTCCGGGAAATAGGAAATTCCTCATTGTGGCCACGGATTACTTCACCAAGTGGGTAGAGGCGGAGCCGTTGACTCATATCCGCGACATAGATGCCAAAAAGTTCGTCTGGGAGAACATAATCATCAGGTTTGGGATTCCCCGGGCACTGGTGTCGGATAATGGGACTCAATTCACCGGCGGGCGTTTCAAGTCTTTCTGTGAGCAACTCGGGATCCGTAACTTCTACTCCACCCCTGCCTATCCACAAGCCAACGGCCAGGCAGAGGCCTCCAACAAGACAATTATCAATGGGATCAAGAAGAGGTTGGAGAAAGCCAAGGGAAAATGGGCCGAAGAGCTATTAAACATTTTGTGGGTATACAGGACCACCCCTCGGTCCTCGACAGGGGAAACTCCGTACTCCCTGGCATACGGAATGGAGGCAATCATACCCCTCGAAGTAGGGCTCCCGACCATAAGGACCCAAGCTTTCGACGAAGGGGGGAATGACCGTCAACTGGGATTGGATTTGGATCTGGTGGAAGAAAGAAGGGAGGCAGCCGCCTTGAGGATAACTAAGTATCAGGAGAAGATTTCCCAACTATACAACAGAAAGGTCAAGGCGCGAGAATTCCAAATAGGCGATCTGGTCCTCAGAAGGGTGACGGCCAATACCCGTGATCCAACAGAGGGAAAAATGGGACCTAACTGGGAAGGCCCTTACAAAGTGATATCAATCGGGGGCGCCGGGTCGTACAGATTAGAAGGCATGGATGAGAAACTTGTAATACGACCATGGAATGTTATGAATCTAAAGAAATATTACTTTTGAAGTATTCTCTCCCTCAAGTGCTTGCCAACGACAAAGATAAAGGGCAAGGCCCTGGGGGCAGAGTTCAAGGACTCCTGTCCCCGAAGCAAATACAGGAGCAAGCCTCCTGCAAGGGTAAGGCCCTGGGGACAGAGTTCAAGGACTCCTGTCCCCGAAGCAAACACAGGAGCAAGCCTCCTGCAAGGGTAAGGCCCTGGGGACAGAGTTCAAGGACTCCTGTCCCCGAAGCAAACACAGGAGCAAGCCTCCTGCAAGGGTAAGGCCCTGGGGACAGAGTTCAAGGACTCCTGTCCCCGAAGCAAACACAGGAGCAAGCCTCCTGCAAGGGTAAGGCCCTGGGGACAGAGTTCAAGGACTCCTGTCCCCGAAGCAAACACAGGAGCAAGCCTCCTGCAAGGGTAAGGCCCTGGGGACAGAGTTCAAGGACTCCTGTCCCCGAAGCAAACACAGGAGCAAGCCTCCTGCAAGGGTAAGGCCCTGGGGACAGAGTTCAAGGACTCCTGTCCCCGAAGCAAATACAGGAGCAAGCCTCCTGCAAGGGTAAGGCCCTGGGGACAGAGTTCAAGGACTCCTGTCCCCGAAGCAAACACAAAGCAAGCCTCTTGATTGGGCAAGCAGCCCCGAAGCAGTTCAAAAAAAAAAAAAAATACTGTGCGCAAAAAAAAAAAAAAAAAACATCAGAAGAAAGAAAAATATACTCATTCATTTCAAGAAGAAGGGGCTTTGCGTCCCCAAAGGCTACAAAAGAAAATAAAAGGGGTACAATCAAAAAAGCAAAAAGGGGCTATCATCTGGCTCCAGGCATCTCCAGAACATCAGCCGAGGGCGAGTCAGCAAAAAATGGTTGAGAAGCTTCTGGGGCAGGCAGGAGAGGTACTTCGGCAACAGGGAGAACTTGGGCAACTTGAGGACCAGGAGCATGGTCCGACGGGGCGTCCTCGGACAAATCCACGATCACTGCCTCGGGAGGATCCGCCGACACTTGCACCGGCGTTGGGACCTCATCCTCGGCAGCAACCTCTGCTTCGGCCCGTGCCATCTCTGCCGAGGGCACATACTTGTGCATTTGGAAGAGCGGGGAGTCTGAGGGGATTCCAGCAGACTGGAGCGCCTCGTCCCACCCTTTCTTGAAGAACTCCTTGCTGTTTTCTTCAAGAGCAGGGAGCACGTCATCGGCAAACTCTTCCCGAAGTTGCTCCTCCGATTTTCTGTTCAGTGCCTCGGCTCTGATCCGGTCCAGCTCCTGGGTAAGAGCCAGACAGCTTTCCTCTGAGCCTACCGCCCTCTCCTCCGCAGCAGAAAGCCGCCGCGTCTGCTCGGTTATCCTCCCCTCAGCATCGGCAAGGGCAGCACTTAGCTTTTCAGCGCCAACCTTAGCCGACTCGGCGTCCTTGAGGAGTTGCTCGATTTGAGCAGCCTGCCCCGCCAGGGTAGAATCCCTGGCAGCTACATCCTCCATTGCTCGGGCGAGGGCCGCTTCCGCCTCCTCCTTCTGATCTCGGGCCCGCTGGAGGTCCATCCTAGACCCATGGTACCGAGCAGCTATTATGGATATCTGCTGGGTAGCCTGCAAAGGAGGGAAAAAGGTGTCACAGAAATAGAAAGAAAGAGAGAAGAAACCAAAGCAGAAATAAACTTACCACCAGGGAATTCTGGATGATGGAGCGGAACAACACGTTCGTTGAACGCCCCTTGTGAGCCGCCATGTCAGCCTCGAAATGCAGTGTCTCACTCACTGCATTGGCGACATGAGGATCCAGCAAAATGGAATCATCGACCCTGATTGGTTCATGTGATCAGTGGCTCGGGGATTCCACTCCGCGGCCTCCACTATAGGCGGAAGGGATGGGGGAGTCTGCTGCTGCTGTTGTTGCTGTTGTCGAGGCTGTTGCTGCTGCTGCTGTTGTGGAAGAGCAGGGGTAACCCACGGCCTCTCCCGCTTTGCTGCTGAGCGGGAGGTGCCCTGGATCCTCGGCCGAGGCCATCATGCCGATGTTTGACCCTTCTCTCCTCCTCCACTTGAGGATCCCGGTCTCGCACCTGACCCCGACCAAGGACCCTTGAGGATGGGGTGGAACTGGTCCCTGCAGAGGGGGTGCCGCCGGTCGTTCCTCGACCCCTCCCGGCTGCGAGGGCTTGCCTCTGCCTGAGGAACCCCAAATCAATGCGAGGGGTGTTGGACATCGCTACCTCGAGGGCGTCCTCGGCGTCTAAGGATTGAAGAACTTGGAAGTCTGGCCACAAGTCTCCTCCCGAAGTCCCCACCTCGGCGTCCGAAGGAACAGCGTCCTCTCTGACCCCGAGCTCTTCAGCAACTCCCTCTACCTCTGCCTCCGAAGCCCGATCCGGGTCTTCCTCCAAGTTTTCCTCAACCTCTAGCCTCGCCGCCTGATCGAAGAGTTCAGACCACTGCGAAGGCTCAAAAGGCTGAGGAAGCTGTGAAAATTTCTTATACCCGGGGGTATAATTCAGCAGGATGTGAGCAGCACGGCCAAACCCGTTGTCACCCGTGAATCTCCAAACCGTGATTAGGTCGGCAAAGTTCACCAGCGACCGAGGGGGAGGAGCTGTTTCCCGAGCAGGAATATCTGCACAAACAAAATAGTCATGAACATGGGAAGTCTGGAGAAAGAAATAATAAACCCAAAGGAACCGACGTACTTGTCGTTCTCCATTTCAGAGGGCATAACAAGTCATTATACTCGGGACCAACACCTCTCTGCCAAGATCCCTTGAAGATAAGAATATCATCCTTGTACCCCTTGTCCGAGTCAGGAAGATGAGTTACAAGGTACATGGAGGGGTCCCTGGCTTTGAGGTAGAAGTGTTGGTGAGGCATGACTCTCAGGAGGGAATAACAAAAAAAGGAGATCGTTGAGCCTAATATTTACCCCGAGGCGCCTATTGAGCTCTAAGATCCCCATAATTATTCGGAAAACATTAAGGCAACATTGCCCGGGGAAGAGGCGGAAATGAGAAAGGAACTGAAGGAGTAAGGGGGATAAAGGAAACCTAATTCCTCCCTCTATTATGGCCTTAGTATAGAAGGGCATGGCATCCTCGGCCCCGAGGGTAGAAGAGTGCACCACCGGGTCATAATCCTCTACGTCTACGCACGGAGGAATGCCGTACTTGGCCCTAAACCTATTGATCTGCTCATCGCCTTTTACCTTATATTTCCCCGACCCGAAGGACCAGCCTGAGGATTCTCGGGAGTAGGGCGACGACGAGGCATCTCTAAGAAAGTAAGAAAGAAGAGGGTATTTGTTCTTGAAAATCCCTGAGGAAGTTTCCCGAGGGTTAAATCGCTATGTATCAACGGATGACACCTCCAGTCAATCGAAAAACAAAAAGCTAGGAGGAAGAAAAGAAAGGGGATTCTGAAACTCACCCGAATGTCAAAACGGAGTTTTTTCTGGAAAACCTTAAAGCAACTCCCTCCAGAAAGTTCAGAATCAACGATGGGTCTGCTGGCTTTAAGATTTTAAGGAAAAACAGGCAGTCGACGATGGAAGAAGAAACAAAACTCCGGCGAAGATTCAAGAAGAGGCTCTCTTGAGAAAGTTCGAAATGGCAAAACAAGGAAAGCGGAAGAGGAGCCCCCTTTATATAGAGGCAATTTTCATCATTGGACACGAGAAACGAAATGGCGCATTAAATGCGCACGACATCCCAAGCCGGGGAAAGCGGCTCGAGGCAATGATGAAGGACGGGTGGTAGTTGGGAAACCCTTCGTCTCCTTACAACGAGTGTCCTCGGTGTCAGAAGATCGAAGGCTGGGGGGCAGTTGATGGGATTTTTCTGAAATACCCTATGATGAAGACACGTGTCCTCGGTTTTACTAAAACACTGTTGCTAAGATCAGGCACCATCGGCGCACGAAATGTCCTCGCCCCCGAGGTACCGTCATATAGGATCATACATTCAGTATATTTTACAACCGACACGTGTCCTCGGTCAGATATGTACCTCGGTCGGCATACCTCCCTCGGTGCCGAGAGGTACCCCCCGTCCTGGACGCTTCCTCTACTCCAGGATAAGCTATTGATGTACAGGTCATTAGCCTAGGCTAGTCTAGGCTATTCATCATGACCTCGTCTTACACAAGTAATGTCAGAACGTACTGGAATACAGAGGTCACAGCCAATAGGGGATGGACGCGTGGCATATGATATCACATTAAAGACAGACAAACCGCATGTCGTTGCTGACACACGACTTGGGAAAGCAAACAATTAATTGCACCCTTCCCTTGATGAGACCGCATTCAATGCGGTAAGGCTCGGAAATGAAAGGCAATAAATGCTCCTATTACAGAGCATTTATTGCATCCTCCCCGAGAGGAGCACATTGTACCGTCGGCGTCCCGACAACCCAGCATTGATTGCTCGGGACCCCGAGCAGTTAATTAGAGAAGACATTCCTCATCAGAATCAATGCACACGCTACCTGTGCCTAATGATCACCTACTGACCACACTGACAGCAATCATGAGCTTTTAAGGTATAAATACTCCTTGCAAAAGGCAAAGCGGGTATGCAACAACAAACTCTCTACTACAATACATTCTCAGTGTTTTCTCCTTCCTCTCTCTTTCTCAAAGACTGACTAGATCGTCGGAGGGGATACGCCGGAAAACACTCCGGCGCCCTTCTAACTTGTTCTTCTTTGTTCCAGGAACCTCTTTCAGCCTTATTGGATCGTTCTTCCGTTCCCAGGATCTCCCGTTACCGTTCCAGGTTACCACCGTATCTTGCAGGCTGTTCCAAGCAGCGTGTTTGGTCACTCAACGGGCTCACTCGAAGTTCACCAAGGGAGATCTGTTCTCGTTTTTTATATTATACAGGATCTTGCACGCACAGCTGGCATCAAGTAATGCTGATCACGGCAGCACCATCATGACAACACCAGGATTGAACTGTTGCGAGCTCCTTGCTTTCTGCTAGACACGCCCCCCTAGCTTTAGAAGCTTTTCAGCCCTATCGAAATCACAAGTTCGAACCCGCCTTTCCTTGGCCAAAATGGGAAAATAACAACACTGTCTGATGCCGTGGATTGCTCCTTTGGAATCATTCAAACTCGTAGTTCACGGGTTAATACATTTTTTGGACCATCTGCTATGACCACAGACTAATTTGATTCAAGACCTATCAGTCTGTTGTTCTTCAGTGTTGGTCCTGACTCCTGAGCGATTCAGAACTAATACAGGATAAGGGTTGATATGCACAATATTCTTCAGCCGAACCACAGCAACTCCTGCTTAGTTTGGTTTTAGGGGAAATCGCACTTTAAACCCTGAAGGATTTCAAAATTCTCATTTTATACCCTATAAAATTCAATTTCTCACATTGCACCATCAATATATCAAAAATATTGTAATATGACTCTTCTTTTAGCTTCCATTATTTTTTCCGTCAAAAAGCATCCCATTGCCACTGATAAAAAAACTTACGGAAATTAACAGAAGTGTCACATTGCAATAGTTTTGATATATTGAGATTGTATTGTGGAAGACTTAATCTTTGAGGGTGCAAAGTAAAATCTTTTAAAGGGCAAAATACAACTTGTCCTTGATTTTATAGGTCACACATCTTTAATTAGTTAAGTGCCCGGCTCGGCTCGACTCAGGTCACACTCGATGCTAATAAAAAAGGATCCATCATATAGATAATCGTCAAATAAGTTTTAATCTAGCTCCTACAACATATAAGGCAATCAACATCCAGGTCCATTTCCTGGATGATCGTCACATACATTGTAATCTTGCTCCTACAACATATAAGTCTTCTCTTCTTACTCCCCTTCTTTTGCCATTACAATTTTTAACAATCCATAACCTTTTCCTAATCAACTATACATCTCAAGGTTATTTAAATTGATCTGTCTATAGGATTATCCAATTGAATAGGGTACTGAAAAGAACGTTTTGGTAAATATGATTTGCAATCATTATGGTTGGTTAAGTTAGGTTAAGGGTTGGTATTGGGCCGAGCATCATCAACGACCCATGCCTGCCGTGGACTGGGTCACCTGACAGTGGACTGGTATGCAGACAGAACCGACCCATGCACGCCCATGAAAGTATGGTACAGGACCTACCCACTCGATCAGTTCTGTTATGTCTTAGATTCGGGCCTAATCTTGCTATTATAAGTGTTATTTAGAAGTTGGTATACCTAATTAGATTTATTTGACAAAAAATATATAGAATAAAATATTTTGAAAAAACATACACAGCTAAGTTACAAATACATAAATGCCCATTTTAGAGTCATTTAATTCAAAATCTATTATTTTTAATACTTCTTGATTCATGTGTTTTTGTTATTACATATAAATACATATTTAATGCACATTAATTTATGTGTATTTGTTAATATATATACACTTGTTGTTAAATCTCTTATCTAAATTTTGAATTATATTTAATGCACATTGATTTATGCGTATTTTTTTTGAAAGTGATTTTGTTTTCAAATTATATTTAATACACCTTGATTCAAACGTTTTTTTTTTTGGAAAATTGTTTTATTTTTAAATTATTTTAATATCCGAATAATGTAATAGTGTAACAATAATAGTGTAACAAAAATAAATATACTGTAACAAAGACAGTGTAATAAATACATTATAACAAAACAGTGTTCAGTAGTTTTGTGTATGTGGTAATAAATTCAAATCGAAAATGTACTATTTTAAATGAAATTATATGAAACTATATGTTTGACAACATGTAATAGTATAATATTTTGTGTAAATAGCTTGTTGCACTGTTATTGTTATACTGTTACACTATTAGTGTTACACTATTACACTTTTATTATTACCCTGTTACACTTTTATTATTACAATGTTATTGTTACACTATTACACTATTCGGATATTAAATTAATTTGAAAATAAAATAATTTTCAAAAAAAAAATATGCATGAATCAAAGTGTATTAAAAGATAATTCAAAATTTAGATAAGAAATTTAACAAGTATATACATACATACATAAGTATATATATAACGCATGAATCAATATGCATTAATTCAAATAAGTATATATGTGTGTGTGTGTGTGTGTGTGTATACGTATTAAAGTTCTCCAATAAAATTAGGAGATGTTTAATGCACCACTTTTCAAAGAAAAATGGTGTATTAAATACACATGGATTAATAGAGGGCAAAAATATCACCAAAAAAATAGTAAAATTCAAATAATGTACTTAGATATAAATAAATATCAAAATTAAAGATTTAATTACCCAACATTTTTTTTATGTACTTTTGTACAACTAAGTCTAATTAGGTGTACCTCCTTCCAATTTTCCCCTATTATAATAATTAATGATTTTGCCTCCATGCCTTTTTTCGATTGCCGTCAAATTGATCCATGTAGTGTCCATCTGATAGAGTGAAATTACGTATTGTTAGAAAAGTATTAAATGATACATGAATATTTTAATAGTGATCAATCGTTGCATCCCAGAGAAAACCTAAACTTATGGATGTCAAGACTATGCATTTGGCAAGTCTCTTTCTAGGATTTCATCCATTTTCTAAATAGTGATTATTGGTCTTTATATTGTAGTGGCTTATTGATTGATGGTGCAAAAAATTGAGAGACGTGAGCGGAATGAGCTGATTGAGCTCTTAGTGAGGTGTATTTAGTGTGTGTAATGAAATAAGAGAGAATGCACAGGAGATTTAGTTTAATCCACTGTATTGGAGGCTCTTACTCCATGATAATGTGTATTGCTTTTGGTATGTAATAATAAAAATTCATTTCCAGTCCCATAAAATATCCAATCCCATTAACATAGAATTTATTATTCTTCAATATTTGGTAGTATTTTTCATTCTCAACTACCATCACTTGTCATCACAATTACCACCACCCCACCATCAATAGGGGTCCAGGGTCTAGTTTGGGGTCAAATTTGGGTCTTGGTCTGGGTCTAGGTCGGGGTCAAGGGCAGGGTTTGGGTCTGGAGGCCTAATGAATTTTCATTTATTTATCTCAATATTTAAGTGAAATTTTAATTCTATTTCAACACTTAATTCTAGTTATTGTTAAACATATTTTATTTTATTCATTCTATTCTCACTTTAATTCTATCTTGTAAAATATTATTGCGTACCAAATACAACATTAAGGTCTTGTTTTCACAAATCCACCTTGAGCCAAAGCGATGGCTTGTTTTTTATCCACAATTATGGTGTAAATTCTAACAAACTTGTCAGAGAAATTTAGGAGAATCATTGGTGTTAGAAACTCTCCACTCTAAGTATCATG
>CAUOFW020005244.1:0-27890 GCA_963454935.2 Ilex paraguariensis
TATGTATTTCATTCACTTATGCATAATGTAGCATGGGTGAAATAGGTGATGGAAAATGAGTGTGTAATGAGTTTGGAATATAATTTCTTAGCATGAAATTGTGTATGATGGAAGAACTTGTTGGTGAATTCATGGAAAAGTGATATACATGAACATGCTATATGTGTTTTATATTATGCTTTGTGAATGAGTTGGAATTCTTATGTGATAATTTGAATTGTTGCCTTGAAGGTGTTTGCCAAAATGCCTATGTGTGGATTAAGTTGTTATGACATGATGATGTATAACATGCTTAGAAAATGTGTTGGAAAGAAATGTTAATATTGTGCTCATTGCGATATTGACATTGTGATGATTTATGGAATTTATATGCATGTGATATGAATTTTCATGGACATGTAGACATGTGATTTAAAATTGCTTATTTGACATTTCATTACATGTGAAACCCGAAAAAAATTTAAACTTTTTCTGAAAAAGGGGCAAAATGATAATTTGCCATTATAATGCGGGTTGAAAACTGGTATTTTCTAGACCTCGGATGATGAAACGGACCTCACTGTTGGATTCTTCTCGCGATATCTAGTTACCTAGACAAATTTCATCGAATTCTGAGATAGTCGGATTTTTCACATTTTTGAGGTGACGAGTGTCCGATAACCCCCAAAATAAAATTTTTATAAAAAATTTGAAATATGAAAAATATTTTAAATACAGTTCATATAAAATATTTTGAGCTTAAACCAGTACAAAATTTAATCGTTTCGGAGCGAAAAACGGACCCGAACAAGTGGGGGACACTTGGCGCGACGAGAGCCAAGCCTTGGAAAATATAAATAGGGGCTAAATCAGATATTTTGCAGAAAGATCTCTGCATTTCAGCTGGTTCAAACGTGTGAGAGCAAGAGAGAGAGAAAAGGGAGAAAACAAATCTTCCTTCGCCGATTCTCGGAGTTCCGTCGCTCGGATCAACTCGGACCAAGAGCCAAAGTTCATCTCCTCGACGAGAGCTACGCGTACTTACCAAAAAGAGTGGATTTCACCGAAGATCAAAAAGGAGACTTTGGGGAAAATCAAAGCTTTAAGGTTGATTTGATGTTATAGAAGTTCTTACACTTCTATTGAGACAGGGTTCCCTCCTACCTTGGTTTTATTCTTACCTTAAGTGGGCTTTTAGTGGCTCAAATTGGTTTATATGTGGGCTGTTAAAGGGCTGAATTATGGACTATTTTTAAACCATGTTATGGATTGAAATTATGACTGTTCTTGGGCTGAAATTGTGACTATTTTTGCGGACTATTTTTAGGCTAGTTTGTGGGCTATATACGGGCTGTTATATGATGGTTTATATGGGTTGTTTTGTGGTTTAGATAAGAGCCGTTACGTGGGCTATTACATGGGCCGTTATATGTTATATTATGCCTTAATGATTAGGTATGTTATTAGCCTAAAAGTTGTGATATCACTTGTCTATGATTATGAAAGTGAAATTATGGACTTATGACATGATTTATGATTGGAAATGCAAGTTTCAATGTATATGCATGCGTGTGTTATATTGACATTATGACAAATTTGGTATCTATATGTTTAGAACATAACTTACCATGGATATGTTGAGATTGTTCATATGTCATTCATAGCATATTGAACATTATGTTGTTGTGCAATGGTGTATCACATTGCATATGCACGAAAACATGAAATCACATTCATGGGCATGAGTCATGAGTGTGGGTGTGTGTATGCATGGTTAATTAAACACCATATTTGGTGATTGATAGGTGGACTCAGGAAAGTTGGGTTGAAAATCCGAATGAGTCACATGGTTGCATGAAAGAAAAACATGTGTCGGGTATAGCAAGAAGGGGTAGATTCCCCCCTCGGGTGCAAGACCCGGCCACTTAGTTTATACACTTACCGACGGTGAAATTCTAAAAAGTGTAACGGCATACAGAGCCGGAGGTGCAATTCCTGAATTCGATACCCAATAAAGGCACATAATTTTGATATATAAATTATTCATTTGATGGGAAACATTCAAGAATGAAATGGTTTTATGACATACGGTTAATTTCAAAATGATTTCTGAATGTGTTTCATCAAAGACGTTGTTTTACACATATGCGTTGCATTGTGTTGTGAGAGTCGATGAGGACTCGAGTTAAAGTAGCTTGAGTGAGTTTCATCTCATTTCATTGCATGACATGGTGAATTCTAATATAGAGTTGCATATTCTTACTTGAAATGTTGATGTGAATATGAACTGTCAAATGTGAACATTGCATGTGCACTTAGGTGGGGAGTAGCCCTTATAGGATATACTCTACTGGGCGTTGGCTCACCCTATACGGAAAATATTTCAGGTATGGGTCATAGGCCGAGGGACGACACTCACTCGGGCACTTAAGCAGGAAGAAAAGTTGACTTGTGGCTTCTAATCCATTTCTTTTGTAAAATTATACTTGTAATTAAATTTTGGCATGTAATGTGTAAAGGAATTATAATAGAGTCTATATGGACCGTTTTAATATAGTCTTGCATGTTTGTATGAGTATGGATAATTGGACCCGGTGTGGCCAATGTTTACTTATAAATGGACCCGGTGTGGTCATTGTTGAATATTGGACCTCGGATGGGTCTTGGTATTATATAATGCACAGGTTGTGTTTTGAGTAGAGTTCCCCTTACAAAGGAGACTCTGCCCAAATTTTTAATAAAGGATGGACCTGGGTAAATGGGGCACAACGTTGAGATATCGAGTTACTCGGTATCCACGGGTATTCTGCGGGTTGATGGGTAATCAACGGACCCCCAGATTTTGGGGTGTCACATTACATGTGGGCATGATATTGGAATGACAATGATGCATTACATTTCATATGCACATAGACATTGCATTTTATGGGTGTGGGTGCATGGTTGACATCAAATATCATGTAGGTGGATGATGGGTGGACTTGGGAAAGTTGGATTGAATATCCAACTGAGTCGCACGGTTGCATGAAAAAGACTTGGGTTGGGGTAGTAAGAAGGGTTAGACTATCCCTCGGGTGAGAGACCCGGTATTTGGATACGCACTTCCATTGCAATAAGAGCCCATAAAGTGTGTCAGTATACGCGGAGCCGTTGGTGGAAGTCTATGAATTTCGTGTCGGTTGGGTGAGCATTGGTGTAAGTCCATAAATACCCACCCCAAAAAAGACCCAGAGATTTTAATTAGCCATTGGGTGTGTAACACAAATGGCGGGGGCTTGGAGAGCCCGATTTTGATACTCATTGCATAGCATGGGGTGAAGGTTGATAGCCGGAGCTAGAAAAGCTCGGTGTTAATACACATTGACATGGCATGTGTTGTGGAGCCGGGAAGGGCTTGGGTAAATTACACGAATGGACATCACCTCATTTCATGGCATGGTATTTTAGATTTCAATCTTGACTTGCTTAAATGTTGATTGGAATGGATTATGGTTGTGTTTTGTTGCATAATACATTGCATACCCACTTAGGCTGGGGGAGTAGCCCTTGTAGGAAATACTCTACTGGGCGTTGGCATACCCTATACGGGAACACATTTCAGGTGTGGGGTTCGTACCAGTGGAGGACTCACATTCGGGACCTCAAAGATAAAGAAAAGCTGGAATGTGGCTTTTGTTATGAAGTTTTGTAAAACTTTTGGTTTAATTCCATTTTGACATGTAAACCGTTAGAATGAGTTGTAATAGACTTGTATGAATCATGTATATTGTAGAAAATACCTTTATACATGTTTGGGATGAATTTGGAAGGGTTTTGATTGAATTGGAAATCAAAAACTGATGAAATATGAATTTTTGGACAAAACCTACCGATAGCAGGCAACAACTACCAGTAATTAACAGGTAGTACCTGTTCGGCAAGCAATAACTACTGGTAGCCAACATGTAGTACCTGTACAGTGGGTAACAACTACCGGTAGCCAACAGGTAGTACCTGTACAGCAGGCAACAACTACCGGTAGCTTATAGGTAGAATTTCTACCGGTAGTTATAACAAACAACTACCGGTAGCTCTTCCAAAAATCTAAAAAATCTAAACTTGTTTTGCTAACCTTTTGAAATTTTTTTTTCTTTAGTTCCAATGATATAAATGGACATTAAATGAGGTATATTTAGGCTCATTGGACCTCCATTGAATTAAATAATTAAAGGAACACGGGTTATACGTGTAAGTTATGATCCTGGGTTACAGGGATGTGATAGATGTGATGTCGAGCCACGCGACATTCACAGGTATTTTTGCGGGTTGAATGATGGTCAATGGGACCCCCGATTTTAGGGGCGTCACATGCCCTCTTGGATGCGGTGATGTCAGGAAAGGCTATGGATTTTGCACTTTTTATTTAGGAGGTGATGAGGGAGTTCACCACGGCTAGAAAGCCTAAGGCGAACCTCCCTTTTGGAAACTTGGTCACCTACATGTGCGATCATTTCATGGTTAAGGGTTATGCCTTCGACAAGATCACTCCTCCCAAGACTAGGGCTATAGGGAAGGCTTGTAGTAGTAAGAGGATGACGACGAGCCGAGGTGTGCGGGCTAGGGTTCCAAGGCCAGAGTCATCAGTCGCACAACCTTCCTCTGCTGGCCCATTTATTTCTGAGCCTTCCACTTCTGCCCCAGATCGCACGGTATCTCAACGCCTTGAGGTTCTAGAGGAGACTGTGCACAGGATTTCGGCAATGATCACTAGTGATTAGCCCTAATTAATATGTAAAATAATATGGTTAAATAAGATAATTATATAAGATAAATCAATTAAAAGTTGTAAATTAGGGTTTGTGCGTAAGCTAGGGTTTTATTTGTGCACTATATGAAATTTTAGGGTTCTTACACGGAACTGTTGAAAATTACAAGGGGCAATATGTCATAGCTTAAAAGAACAAGGGGAGCAAGTGCAATATAACCATGAATCAACTAGAACGCTATGGAGATTACCACCACAAACTAGCAAATGAGCACCGTCTAGATAGTGGTGTTAGGCGGTTCATACTCATCCTCCACCTCCTGTTCTGCCTGATGCCTATATATATGAGTGCTCCTTCATTTGAAACCGGCTGGTGGGGAAAGGAAGAAAGAGAGAGACTTGAGAGCTCCAGAAACAATCCAAAAAGAAGAAAAAAAGAAAGAAGAGAAAGTCATAGAGAAAATTCAATCTGGTCTGTCCTACTCTCTAGCCAAAAACTTTGTATTTCTACATTTCTATTATGTCTTTTTACTTGGAGAGTTGAACTACCGCCACCTTTGTATCTTAATTGATATTAAGAATGGTTGTATTTTAGCTATTCCTTTGAAAAGGATTCTCAGTGTCTGTATTTTATTTAAGTATTGTAATGAGAATTACCCGCACTTCTTGTTTGTTAATAGTAATGGAGTGTGAGTAGTTTACTGGTACCCTTCAGTGAATGGTGAACATATGTATAATATTGGTTAAACTATGAAAATGCTGATGTTTTATTATGCTATATATATATATATATATTGTGAACTTTATGCATGATATAGTGATGTACATAATTGGGTGTTACTATGTAGCCCGAAATTATGTCATCATTGAATCATCAACCTACCAGTTAAATATCTATGGTGTTCCAATGGCATGGCTAGTCCTCCAGGGGCACTGAGGATGTTCTACTATTCATGACACAACTGTCAGATTAATAATTTAAGTGATCCTCCTAAATGGCTTGTCCTTCTGGATTACTAGGTTTGTTTAACTGATACAAGATATAAAAGTTGTCAGATGAATAACCTAAATGATCCTCATGAATGGTTTGTCCTTCTGGTTTATTAGGGTTGTTTAACTGATACTTACTATAATAAAGTCAGTTGAATAATTCAAATAATCCTCATGAATGACTTGTCCTTTTAGTTTATTTGGATTAGTCAATTATCACATAACCAGCTGACCTAAGAAGTTGTTGTGTTATGGTTTAATAATACCACCAGCTAATTAAAGAAGTTGCTAATTTATGGTTTAATATGCATCTACTTACTCTATTATTGCCGATTGAGTAATTTAAGCAATCCTTATGAAGAGCTTGATTGTTGTAAAGTAGCATTTCTAATATTTAAACAATATAGAGCATATGAGATCCTTAAACTGAAAGGTACTTTGCATATTCTTGTCTTTTGACAATCGTTTATATATTTCATTTAGTTAGACTAGTTATCAATCTAAGCTCACATCACAAGCTATCTTTTGCTACATTGCATTAACAATAACTTCACTATTCTTATTTTATATTCTAAATTATTAAAAACTCTTTGTGGGATCAATCTTGGACTTAAACCGAGAAAACTACAATACAACCACTTATACTTAGGTGTATAATATAAATTCGATCACAAAATAGTTCAAATCAAGTTTTTGGTGCCATTGCCTGGAAGTAACTGTAATTTGAAATTAAATATAATATAAAATTTGTTTACTTATATTATATGTTTATAAATTGTTTGTTTTTTTAATAGTTTATGTATGTTCATTCATCAGTCGGGTCTGTAAATCAGTCATCTTTTTCGTCTTCATCATCTTCATCTACACAAGAATCATTTGAATTAAGTATGGCTCAAAATATACCCGGGGAACAACATCCTACATAACAAGAAATAGTTCAAAATGTTCGACCATTAAGAGAATATTTACATCCTACATGAACTAATGTTCCATCATGTTTTTTTTTTCCAACAGACACTCCAAATCTTAATACTAAGCCAGGAACAACACAGTTATTACCACAGTTTCATGGTTTAGAAACTGAAAATCCTTATGTGCATATGAAAGAATTTGAAGAAATCTGTGGAACTTTGCAAGATAATTCTGAAATGGTTGATTCGCACTTTTTAGTGATCGGATTAATATTATACACCCAAGTATAAGTGATCAAATTGTAGTTTTCTCAGTTTTAAGTCAAAGTATCGATCCCACGAAGAGTTTTAATAATTTGGAAATTAAATAAAATAGTTAAGTTGCTAATTCGAATGGGACAACATGTGATAGCTTGTGATGTGAGCTTTGATTGATAAATAATCTAAGTGAACAGTTATGTGCAGATAGAATAATACAATAATAAAAAGTATCCTTCAATTCAAGGATCCCATATGCGTAATATTGGTTAAATACTGGAAATGCTACCTTATAGCAATCAACTTCCATTTTACTGGCATGTCAATTTGTAGGTTTGATGTATATAAACCATCACACAACAACTTCTTAGGTTAGCTGGTGGTATCCATGACAATTGATTAATCTAAGCAAACCAGAAGGACAAGCCATTAATGAGGAATACTTGAATTATTCATTTGTCTTCATAATAGTAGGTGCATACATAATAACCCAAAACACAAACACTTCTTAGGTCAACTGGTGGTAGTAGTCATAACACAACAACTTCTGAGGTTAGCTGGTTATAGATATGTCAATTGACTAATTTGAGCAAACCAGAAGGACAAGCCATTCATGGGGAATACTTGAATTATTCATTTGACTCTATCTAGGATATATATATACTAGTTAAACATCCTTAGTGTTCTGGTGGAGGATAAACCATACCAATAGGAATGTCGTGGTTGTTAGGCTGGCAATATTATCCTTTCTACTAGTTAAACAATCTAAGTAATCCAAAAGGAGAAGCCATTCATGAGGATCACTTAGGTCGTTCATCTAATAGTTATATATATATAATTTAAACCCTAATAACCTAGAAGGATATGCCATTAATGAGAGTCATTTAGGTTTTTTACCATGCATCAGTTAACATCCTCAGTGTTCCGGTGGAGGACAAGCCATACCGATAGGAATGCCGTGGTTGTTTTACTGGCAGGTTGATGATGCACTGATAACATACTTCCAGGCACAGCACCGAAAGTACGTACATCACTATATCATGCATGAAGCATATAATACATATATATATAAATATATAAAACATCAATATTTCCAGAATTTAACCAGTATTATACATATGTTTACCTCTCACTAGAGGATATACGGAACTACTCACGCTCCATTGCTACAGACAAGCAAGGAGTGCAAGCAGTGTTTATTATAACTAAAATTAAAATACAAAATCTAAAATATATTTCACAAGGAACAACTGAAACACAATCACCTTTATTATCAGTTAAGACAAAAAGGTGACGGCAGTTCAACTATCCGAACAGAAAGATACAACAGAAATGTAAAAGTATAAAGTTTAGACTGAAGTGCATCACAGACCGGATCTTTTTTGCAACTTCTCTTTTTCTCTTTTTTTTCTTCTCTTTCTCTTTTCTCTCTTGGATTTCTCTCTTGGTTCTGGCCTGCTGAAGACTGAACACGTCATCACTATTTATAGCCGTTTGAAGAAGCACGAGGTGGAAGAAATTAAGATATGCATCAACGGTGACCGTCCGGATAGTGGAGCTTTGCTAGATTTGCAACTTGTAGTATGTTGACTCTCCTCTTGATTTAATTACACTTTAGCCTTGGTATTTTCAAGCTTCCATACTTTGCTCCTTGTATTCTCCGATAATTCTGCATTAAACCTGAAACTTTTTAAACATAACACGCATCAAAATCCTAATTACGCACAAACCCTAATTGACTTTAATTACTTGTTTTTAGTTATTTTGCCATACTAGTTTGACTTTATTAACTGTTCTAATTTATATATTGATTAAGGTTAACACAATATAATACAACACAGAGGTATAATCATTTTCATAGATTTTTTATGATTGCATTTAGCATATGCAACAAGCCTTTAAACCCCTAGGTGATTCCTAGTGGACGAGTTTTGTCTCGTGAAGGTTTCTAGTGAAGCTACCTACAAACTTCAGTAATTAGGAATCCATAACTCATATTTTTCACAAATAAAATTAAGTCAATATTCCATCTATCTTGTCAAGATATTTCTTTCTCTGATCACTATAAGAGTAACACACATTAGTTGTAATATTATCTTTATATTTTTATGAAAACTTGTGTGTGTGTAATAATTTCTTTATTTTCAAAAATCACTTGAGAAACATTACCCTCTTTCCTGGTAATTTTGATGTCAATCCTTCCCTGAAATATACTCAGCAAAAAGAACACACTTGTTATAGTAACTATTCTCATAAACTACATGTGTTTAGAATCGAGTTATCAAAGCAATTAATTTCATATGTAGTAATCAAAAGAACGTTTAGTTGAAGAAAATGGAATTTGACATAATCTCATGAAGGAATATTAACACTATATTCAATATACTATTAACATTTCTGTTTTTAGAATTTATAGAACAAATACAAACATATGATTTCTGGAATCAAAAAAGACTTTATTAGGGTTTTAACGTGGCCATGGGTTTAAGATTTATGAACCGACATCACTGGATATCAAATGCTATCTTTTAGTATTGTGGCACACCTCATTCTATTTTTCTAGGACTTCACATGTTTCTTTTTTTTTTTTTTTCCATTTTTCACTTTCTTGGCTTTTTCAATCCATTTTTCACTTTCTTTGCATTAGATTTTATTTCTATCCATTTTTTTTTTCAACTTCCTTGGCTCTTTCTTTTGCTTTTCTGTTTTTCTATACCCTGCTAATTTAGACAAGGGTGCAAGAAAATTAGATAGCAAAGGTAAGTTAATATCTTTTTATTTGGCTTAGGTGTTTTTTGGGTTTAAAGAAAATAATATATACTCTTTTAGGCTCAATCATGGCCGAATACGGATATAATTTTGTAAAAGAAATGGTCAAGGCTCAAAATTTAATCAAACATGGCCTAAGATCATTTTTCAGAAATCTTATTTATGTACAATTTCTATATATGAAAGTTAAGGACAATGCTAATAAAACAATTTAATCAGTGTTAATCAAAACAAAGTTAATGAGATTATTCAAGAAAGTTTACCCTTGAATCGAAGATTTGTATTTGAGTAGATGTAGAGTATCTTTCCTAGAAAGATTGGTTCAAAATCTGCAATAGGTTTACATCTCCACTATATATGCAAAGAGTATAATTTTTCACAAGATTTTTAACAATAAAGAAATCTAATTGTGCTTTTAAGACTAAGTTTAAATAAAAATATTAAGATAGTACACAAATAAAATATAAAAATCCCGCGTGATCAGATTAAGAATATTTTCACAAAATATAGGATTATTAACCTAATTTCACTGTGATTCATATTAACTAGTCTTCCGAATTTCAATAATATAGGTTCTAACTTTTAGCAAAAATAAACTTAAACACACATTAGTTCAAAACAAAGAAGTTTAAACACACAAAAATTCAAAACAACTAAGTCTAATGCAAACAAGTGCAAAACACAAATTAAAGTTCAAATGCATAAGTAAAAGTGCATAATTAAAAAGCTCAGTGAAAGAGAGCAGAGTTTTTCAGTAGAATCTTCAATTTTTTTCTTCTAGGAAGTAGATGGGCCTCCTCCAAAACGTTCTCTCAGTAGCCTTAAGATTTCAGCTTGATTTTGTTCATAATCCTCCATTCGTTTGTTGATAACTGTGATACTATTACCAAGCTGGGTGGCAGTGGTCTCTAATCCTAGCAGAATCTGTCTGTCAGTTTTGTCATCTATCGATATGTATGGTTGATCCTCTTGTGGCTGCTGTTGTTCTAGCGGAATGAATTATTCAGGGCCTTGAAATGGTTCCTCTTCTGCTGTAGGGGCGTACTTCTAGTTGTTCTTCTTATTGTCCTCCATGACTTTTTCTCAATGAAGTTTTGTCTAATGGGCCAAAATGGTCTACAGTCTTCCATGTTGGATTGATAATCACTCCTTTGTTCCTGCAAAGCTGAGAAACTAGCATAGCATAGGGGAGTGAAGATTTCTTTTTATCCATAGCAAGTACCATTTGATTTAAGATTAAATTTGGCAGATCAGAGATATGCCCCATTCCGAATGCCTATAGAAAATAAGCTCACTTATTGTAGATTTGATTCTTTTGGGCACGAGGGTAATAAATTGTGTACTATGATCAAGTTCAGAATTTGGTATTTATCAGTCAGGTCTCCTTGCTTGATATATTTATTCGTTCTACCCCAACCAAATTTTGGATTACCCGTTACTTCTCTCCCTATGGTATCTAAATCAGGTAAATCAGTGTACAAAAATATTACGGGTTTTTAGGTCTTTGCATGGGTTGAAAAAATTTGGCTATAGTATCCTGTGTAACTTGAAAAATAATACCTCGTACAAATGGCCGCAATTGTCTTTTCCCAATAATTTTAGCATTACTATAGAATTCTCGAACTAAATAGTCATAAGCAGGAACATATAATCTAACATACTGTAACCATCCTCTAGTTGCAAGAATTTGATGTACACCTATGTTCTCAAAATCTTCGTAAATAACCGGCCTTTCAGAAATAATAGTTTTAGTAAAAAAATTAGCCTCATACCAAGCCTATTGTTCAAAATTCTCAAACAACACCTCATTGAAGATATTTCCCAGTCTCGGTTGTTGTGGAGGTTGTTCGGGTTGATATCTTTGTGCCTGACTCAAAGATCTTCCCG
The DNA here is from genome assembly GCA_963454935.2 of Ilex paraguariensis. Taxonomy (NCBI): domain Eukaryota; kingdom Viridiplantae; phylum Streptophyta; class Magnoliopsida; order Aquifoliales; family Aquifoliaceae; genus Ilex; species Ilex paraguariensis. The sequence continues at coordinate 11,539 of CAUOFW020005244.1, forward strand.
TTCTTCATCTTGAATCCATTTTTTCTTGATTTGTTCACAAGTGCTCCATTTCAGTTGATTCCAATCAGTAGTTACCTTCAAAATGTGATGGGTAAGAGAATAATCGGAACAAATTTGAAGAAAAATGATGAAATATTTTAGATTTGAGAGAGCTTTTTCCTTGAGATTTTCGACTATGGTTAGAATTTTGAGTTGATGGTGCAATTGATCCGTCGTTTGCATGGGGGTGTTTATAAAAAAAGTACTACCGTCCGGACGCTTGGCCCACCGTCCGGACGATGCTATGTTTCGATTTTATAGGCTTTTAAATGTGTTCTGTTATTTTGATTTTCTGCAATTCGTTCTTTCAAATTCCTGCAATATATTAAATAATTTAATATTCTACAAAACTTTGCTAATCACTCTTTTTCTTATCACAAAAATTGGTGGGTTTTTATTTATTTTATTTGTTATTTCATATTTATTAAGTTTTCTAATTAATCTTTAGTTATTTACATTTATTTACAAATATTTATATACATTTATTTGCAAATATTTATATACATTTATTTACAAATATTTATAAATATTTACAAATATGTACAATTGTTCCAAAAATTATGATCATACTGATTGAGAATCGGAACTATCTGGATCAATATTACCAGTGACATGGTTAATGTTGTCCGAATTTGATATTGACAATTTACGTGCAAGTATACACGATCAACAAGTAATAAAGTGATAAGTAGAGTATTGTTCATATGGAGAATTATTGCTAATAATATCTAAGTACTAACTTTGTATCAATTCAATTTTATTTAAACAATTGGAATTGAACTATGAAATGACTAAATTAAAACTAAATCTAAATTTAACAATCAAGGATTGAATTTCATAGAGAAAAGAAGTTAAGATTACAACTTCTCGTAATGCTTTGTATAAATCTTTCTAACTCTCTTTCTAGTTAATTGATCAAAATAAGTTGTTAACTGAGAACTCAAAGTTATTTATCAAACCTCTTCCGATAATTAGATAAAATTATCTGTCCCAATTAAATTACTATAATCCTATGCAAAATAAGTTGAAATACATTCATTAAGTTCAAACTCTCATAAAAGTTACACACAGCATATAGGTATACTCTTATCCTATACACAAACCCAACTATTCAATCCTAAGAAGAATAAACTAGATGCATGTCATCATATTTTGATCTAAACCTAGAATTCATCTTCAAATTTCATCTAGGTTATCACATTAATTGTTGGCCACACAATCATATATTAAACACAAAATATAACAAACACCTCATGTATGATCAATAGAATTAGAATCGAGAGTAGATTAATTTAACTAAACATAGGTTCCGTTGCAATCTTAATAAAGATTTAGTTCATAATGTAATTGAAAAATGTCATTCTAAAATTAAACAACATCTTATAAAAACAACAAGTAAAGGTACGAGAAAAGAATGAAAACTTAGGTGCAATCTTCAATCCTTCTCTAGCCTTTAAGTCCAATCTTCTTCATGTTGATTTCTTCGATTCTTGTTTTCAATTTTCTTCCAATTCCTTGGTTTTTCCAGATGTTTTCAGCCCCAAAAGTCAGTATATCTCTTCCCAACTCAAACCGTAACTTATATGCCTCATTAGGGTTTGAGTTGTTGGTAAAACAAGTCAGAATTCGCTTCTAAAGCCAACACAAGCACGGGGGTGCCATAAATTAGTGCAGGGGGCGCCAATTGGACAGTATGTTAGCGCTAGGGCGCGCCCCCCCTTTCAGGCCTAAAATGCCCTTTAGCTTCCTCTTCCAAAAATCTACCCTTTAGGCTCCAAATTGACCTTGTTTCCTCCCAAATGATCCTGATTCTGTCCAAACTATCATCCCTACGAAATAACATCAAAACACAAAATAAATAAAAAGGAACATAAAAACATTGAAAACTTATGATTTCATCAAACTGAAAACACTCAATTCGTAGGTATAAAATCCACTCATCAAATACCTCCAAACTTAAATCCTTGCTTGTCCTCAAGCAAAATACTAAAAACAAAAACTATAAAAAATAATCCTAACAACCAACTACTCAAACAATGAATCAATATAAATATGAATAATGGCCCCAAAAAATTACTACAAATAATAATTCATGGGAAACTTCATAACAGTGTAAAGTCTATCAATTTAACATACTCCTTAATTTTACCTCCAGTCATGACCCTTTAAATACATGGACATATCTGGACTATCAAGCTAGTCATCACCCAAATACATTTACGTAATCAAATGCTTCATAGGAGATACTGAATATCAACTCTATAAACTTACATTATACATCAACCTACACTCATTGAGGCAACCATATAACTAGAAGGTCCAAAGATTTTGGTTTTTTCATTTCTCACTCTTTTTTTTCTCTCTTTTCCATTCATTTGGTGAGTGCATTTTATGCTCCATCTCACCTTCTACTGAGTGAGTGCGTTTTACCCTCCATCTCGCATTTTCTTGAACGAGTGCGTTATATGCTCCATCTCGTTTATGAGTGAGTGTGTTTTACGCTCCCTCTCTACTCACCACATGCCCCTTTTTCTTGTCTCTTGTCTTCCTATTTTTTTTTCTTTTCATCTAACTTATGAAGGATCAACTCAAAATAATTTTCCAAAAACTCTTTTTTTTTTTACTAACCCATCATAACCAATATTTCCCCCAAACTTATATGAACACCTCAATTTGCTTTGAATGATGCTTAAATAAGTTTTATAAAGGTCAATGATATCTCCCACAAGCATTTAACCAAATAAATTCTCTAAATAATAACTAACCAAACAGATGGATATGTGCTCATGAATGAAAAGATCACAAACAGTGTAAAACTAACTAGTATGTCAAACTATAGACTCAACATGTTCATCAATTTCCCTTAAATTGACAATTAATTTCGTTCATCATTGGTCATGATTTCTTCTCAAATGTTCCGTTTCACTTGATTCCAATCGGTAGTTACCTTCGAAATGTGATGGGTAAGTGAATAACCGGAACAAAATTTGACGAAAAACGGTTGAAAATTGCAGATTTGAGGGAGATTTCTAGGGAATTTTTGGCTATGTTCGAATTCTGATTGCGAGGGAGTCTAAAATGATTAGTTTTTACATGGGGATGTCTATAAATAGAGCACTACCGTCCAGATGCCTGGGCCACTGTCCAGACAGTGCAATGTTTTCGCTTCTTTGCAATTTTAACTGTATTCTGCTATTTTGATTTTCTACAATTTGTTCTTTCAAATTCTTGCAGTAAACAAAATCAAATATAATTTTATATTCTACAAAACTTTGCTAACCACTCTTTTTTCTTGTCAAAAATTGGTGGTTTTTAATTTTTTATTTGTTATTAATTATTTACTAGTTTTTCTAATTATCCCACTTAATTTATAGTTATTTATATTTATTTACAGTTATTCACAAATATGTACAATCATCTACATTTATTTTTTACAATTATGTACAATTCTTCCAAAAATTATATATCATTTTGATCATACTAACTCAGAGTTAGAACTGTATGGATCAATATTACTAGTGACACGGTTGACCTCATTTCTTACGTATCTTGTTAACATTGGGGTAGAACAGGATGACGTCTCAGGGTACTCCTTAATCTGCCCATACCTAATCCACCGGAGACGATCTAATGCTCGACCTGAAATTGATTCCGCACTCTAATTATATTGTCTTAAATGTTCTAAATGACCACATCTTACACAACCACCCAGACAATTTGCTCGTCAATGTTTGACAAATGTACTTTTTCCACACAGGGGTCTTGGTTGACTTTCAAAAATTTCTAAATTTCTAACTCTTCTGGCTTTTTGCATGATTAATGCATGGATATCTTTTGGAAGATGATGTAGTATGATTAAACTTAACCAAAATAGTTTTTTGTCCATTGTACATAACCAAAATACTTTTTTCTTTTTTTCCACTAACTCACTATCCGGTTCTTTAACATCTAACAGTCACAAAGACAAACAAATTTAAAACATGAGTACTATTCTAAATACCAAAAATAAATTCACACCCATACCTCCCCAACTTAATTTAAACATTACTTGCAATGTAAAAACAGTGATAATAAACCCGACAATCTGTTGTCATTTCACCGATTGGGATATCTGGCTGTTATTCAAGAGATTTATTCTGCCAAATAAATTACAACTAATTAGTAATATTATAAAGAAAATAATATTATTAAAAATTAAGTAATAATTTATTTTTCAGAGCATATAAACAAGATAAAAAAGTTGTATAGAAGTTATATCTTGAGTAAATCCATCATAATATGGTTTAAGTCTTTGACCATTTACTTTAAAAACATTCTCAGTAAATGGATTTTTAATTTCAATTGCTCCATAGTCAAAAACTTGCTTGACAATAAAAGACCTGTCAATCTTGATCTTAATTTTCCAGGAAATAAACGAAGCTTTGTATTATATATTAATACTTTTTGAGATGGTTCAAAAGATTTTTGCATGATATTCTTATAATGAAATTTTTTTTTCTTGATTTCGCAATCTTTGCATTTTCATAAGCTTCATTTATTAATTCCTCCAATTCATTTATTTGAAGTTTGCGAACTACTCCAACTTTGTCCATATCAAAATTCATCATTTTGTTTTCCCAATATGCTCGATGTTCTAATTCTATAGGCAAATAACATGGTTTTTCATATACTAACCGATAAGGAGACATTCCTAAAATAGTTTTATATACAGTACGGTAAGCCCTAAGCGCATCAATTAATCTTAAAGATCAATCTTTATGATCTGGATTTACTATTTTTTCTAAGATGTATTTTATCTCTCTATTAGCTAATTTAGCTTATCCACTTATCTGTGGATGATATAAAGTGAATATTTTATGTGAAATCAAGTAGTTTTTGATAAGATTTTTAAAACATTTATTACAAAAATGTAATCCACCGTCACTTATAATGGTTCGAGGAATTGCAAATTTGTACAAAATATTTTCTTTTAAAAACTTGATCACTGTTCTGTGATCATTATTTCGACATGGAATTGCTTCTACCAATTTAGAGACATAGTCGACTGTAACTAAAATATACAGATATCCAAAAGATGGGGGAAATGGACTCATAAAATTGATGCCCCAACAATCAAATATTTCAATGATTAAAATCAGGTTCAAAGGCATCATTTTTCTTTTTGAAATATTTACCATTCCTTGACATCTATCACAATTTAAACAAAAGATATGAACATCTTTAAAAAGAGTTGGCCAATAACATCTACACTGCAGATTTTTAGCAGCGGTTTTCTTTGAAGTAAAATGACCTCCACAAGCTTTAGAGTGAAAAAACTGAATTACCTGACCTATTTCATTAATAGGTACACAACGCCTTATGATGTGATCATTACAATATTTAAACAAATAAGGATCTTGCCATAAAAAGTTGCGTACCTCACTTAGAAACTTATTTTAATCAAACCAAGTATAGTTAGAAGGAATAGTATTGGTGGCTAAATAATTAGCTATATCTGCATACTATAATACTTTTGTTATTGCTAACAGTTGTTCATTTGGAAAGGTTTCTTTAATCAGAGTTAATTTTTTTTTTTATTTCATAATTTAGCCATGAATTTTTTTTTTATTTCATAATTTAGCCTTGAAAAGTGATCTATTACCACATTCTCTACTCCTTCTTATCTTTAATGATTAAATCAAATTCTTGTAGTAACAATATCCAACGTAAGAGACGTGGTTAGCATCTTTATTGGTAAGTAAGTATTTTAAAGCTGCATGATCTGTAAATACAACAATTAACGATCTAGCCAGATATGAACGAAATTTATCTAATGCAAATATGACAGCAAGTAGTTCGTTCTCTGTGGTTGAATAATTCATTTGCGCATCATTTAGAGTTTTACTTGCATAGTAAATAACATATGGTTTTTTATCTTTTCTTTGACCTAGTACAGCTCCTACTACATAACCACTTGCATCACACATAAATTCAAAAGGTAAAGACCAGTCAGGAGGTTATATGATAGATGTAGAAATAAGCATATTTTTTAATTTATCAAATGCTAGTTGACATGTATTATTCCATTCAAATAATGTATCTTGACATAGAAGATTGTATATAGGCTTAGATATTGAACTGAAAGTTTTTATGAATCTTCCGTAAAATCTTGCATGACCTAGAAATAAGCAAATATCTTTTACTATTTTTGGTGAAGGCAGATTAGCTATCATATCAATTTTTGATTTATCCATTTCAATTCCTTTGTTGGATACTATATGACCTAAAACAATACCTTGTGTACCCATAAAATGACATTTTCCCAATTTAAGACAAGGTTTGTTTCTTCATATCGAATGACATTTTTTTTTTCAGATTTTTCAAACATATATGAAATGATCCTCAAAGACTTCTACATATCGTTCTACCATATCACTGAATATACTTAGCATACAACGTTGAAATGTAGCTGGAGTGTTACATAGTCCAAAAGACATTCTTTTATAAGCAAAAGTGCCGAAATGACATGTAAATGTAGTTTTTTCTTGATCATCTATTGCAATTTCAATTCGATTATAACCTGAATATCAATCTAAAAAATAATAGAATGCATGACCAGCTATTCTTTCTAACACTTGATCAAGAAAAGACAATGGAAAGTTATCTTTTCTGGTGAGTGAATTTAGCTTACGATAGTTAATACATACACACCAACCTGTAACCTTACGAATTGGGACTAATTCATTTCTTTATTTTGTATTACAGTAACACCAAACTTCTTTAGAACTACTTGTGTAGGACTAGCCCATTTACTATCAGATATAAGGTAGATAATATATGCATCTAATAGTTTAAGTACTTCATTGCGAACCACCTCTTTTAGGTGTGGATTTAATCTTCTTTGCATTTAACGAGATGGTTTTGCATTTTCTTCTAAATATATACTGTAAACCCCCACATTCTTATCTTTATATAGCAACATAATTATTTTTGAAATGCTAATATATGTGATAATGTATGCATGAACTACGTGGATTGTAATTGTAGAAATAAAAATGTTAGGCGAGGTAATAAGGTATGAATTGGAAGTTAGGAAGTAGTCCAGAGTTGAAACACATTTTAGACAAAATTTGGGTAGAAAGGATTTTTGACACTGCCTAGTATTTAGACCATAACTTTTTACCTTGATGTCCGTTTGAGCTGAAAAAGTGTATTTCACGAAAATTTTTCAAATCGACCTCTAAATAGGCCAAAACTTCATTGGAACTTTCATTAGAAACAGGAAGTACTGTGCATTCCAATACTTTGTCTCTGATGGAAAAACAAAAGTACTGGGAGTAACTAACATTCAAAGGCCACTGACATTCGAACGTTAGCGACGAATCAGAACATCAGATTTCTGTTGACTGAGCTATTTTCTTCCCCTATGAATACATAAGGGCTCATCCTTTAGCCTCCATACACCATTTACAACTCTAGAAAGCCTTGAGAAACAAAAAAGAAGGGTAGAAAACACAAGATCAAGAGGGATTTACACCATGAAGTGGATTAAAATCTCAAGTTTTTCAAGAACACTAAGGAAGTAGAAGGTAGGGGTTTTCTTCCACTCTTGTTCATTGATGCTAGGGCTTATATATACATATGTTTTGACTCTTAATCATATATATTTGCCATAAAACCCTTGTTCTTGATGTCAAAACCTAGTTTTTGAGAAAAATGAAATCTTTTTCTTGATATTCTTGTACTCTTGATTCAAAAACTTTAGTGCTTCATTTTGAACAATAAAAATATGTCTTTTGATGATCTCTTGTTTATTTTCTTGAGAAATTATATTGGCAAAATACCTATGAAATTGAGGGTTTTTGAAATTACTTGAGATTTGAGAAATACCTATGGAATTGGAGGTTTTTGATTTACTGGTGATTTGATAAATTGGTTGGTATTGTATCTCTTGCATCTTGTATGGTTTGTTGTGATGGACTTGAATTGTATTCGAGAATTATCGTAGAGTGTTAGAGGTTAGTCTATTCTAGTGGGGGTGAGATGGTTGCCCAACACTTGACTTGGATTGTTGTTTGTGAGAGCAACCACTATTGTTCACGTAAGTTCGAGGCTGAGAGATGGTATACCTTCCCTTGGAAGGATTCGTCAATGCCGTGGGAGACGGTATACGCCCTTCCTAAAGTGGTTGGGTGGTTATGATGGGTGAACAAAGTAGAAATCATCGTGTAGATTCATGGGAAGCAACCAACATACATGAGAATACGGGATGATGCTATTGAATGATTAATTGATTTCTTCACATGTTTATTCCTTTCATTTAACTTATTGCTATTGCGTTAATTTGAGATCAAATAAATCGTCACTATTTTATTTCAAGTTATATATGATATTTTGGGAAGAGAGACCGAACTGTGTTATATGTTTTCTAAACCTTGTTCAAGTTTGGGAGGATGTTGCTATAGAGCTTAATGCTCACCCCCTACAAATACTATTTATTCTCAGATGTCAGTTTAGATGAATAGCTTGGAGTTGATGAGCAGGTAGCTTGGGAAGCACAATTGGATTGAAGCGTGAATCCCCAGGGGGATGTCTAGAGTTGATCTCTCCATGTCTTAAACTAGGAGATGCATTTCGATACAATGGATAGATGTTATTTTGTTTATTCCGCTGCAAGATTAAGTTTGATTTTGAGATGTAATTGCCATAGTTTGACATATTCTTTTTGGATGTAGATGTCATGGTTTGACATATTCTTTTGGATAATGTTGTAGATATTATGTACGATGAATGAAATTTACCTTATTTATGGACTTGATTAGTTTCTCTCATGATGTGAATGGTTTTAAATAAAAATGTTGTCCAAGGTGAATTTTGGGGCGTTACAGGTTTGGTATCAGAGCCTAGGAATTAGGACTTACATGGGAGCTATAGGTTATTGATTACTACTAGAGATGTAGGACTAGGTTGAATAGAATTGTTGACTCAAATCTTATGCATGCCTTTTGTTTTGGGTTAAAGTGATAGTTAGGGTGTCTTGTATATCAATGAAACTAAATTGTGAATTGATGTGCAGGATGGAGGGTGAAAGCGAACGTGGACGTAGACGTGGACGTGGACATGGTCGTGGAGGCAAAGCAAACCCACCACAACCACCACCTCCTGATGCCGTGAATGGCATTTATTAGTGTTTAAGAGAGTTAACCACTCTGGTATAACACAAGAATAGAAACAACAACCACAACGATGGGGTTCATCCCTTTGCTCAAGAACTAGGTAACAGTGACACAAACTGAAGGATGATAGTTCTTTGAGAATTTTTGAGGCAACGTCCACCTACTTTTCAGTGAAGCTCTCACCCCTTAGATGAGAATAAGTGGATTCACCGGGTGAAGAAGATGTGTGATGGCATAGGAGTTTCCAAAGATTTGTAGGTTGGCTTGGGTACATACCTGTTAGAGGGGGAAGCCGACCATTGGTGGGACTCGGTGGAGAGAAGGAGGAACACGAATGCTCTTACTTGGGAGGAGTTTGATCAGATCTTCCAAGATAAGTATTTTCCAGAATCGATCAGGGACAAGATGAGTGCAGATTTTCTTGCTCTATGACAGGGTAGCATGACGGTGGTGAATTATGAGAGAAAGTTTAATGAGTTATCCTGCTATGCCACAGATTTCATATATACTGAGGTCAAGAGGGCCAAATGCTTTGAGCAGGGCCTGAGGCTTGCCATCAGGGAGAAGTTTATGGCTCACAAGATTCGGGACTATAGGGATCTTGTTGATAGAGCTGCACTGGTGCAGAAAGACATGAAGGACAACCAGCAAGGACAGAACTTCACAATGGGAGGTCTGATTCAGACGGGTGCTAGCAGTAGTGGAGTGCAGAGGGCGGCACCATACTGTCGCCCAGACCAAGTGGTTAGACAGAGAATTTAGACAATTCGAGGAGATGGGGCTACTCAAAATAGGGCAGACACTGACCCACATCAATGCTTCGCATGTAGAGAGTTCAGGCACTTTAGAAATAACTACACATCACTTTCAACAAAGACCAATCGAGCAGCAGGACAAGTAAATGCAAACAAGCCACCACTACAGAAGCCACTACAACAAAGACAATTAGCAGCTCTAGCCCCATGCGGTGTCAATCAGGGAAGAGTGTTTGGTTTGACCCAACCGGATGAAGACGTTTCCAATGCAGTTGTGGAAGGTATCGTTCTTCTTCATAATTCTTGAGCTCAAATTTATTTGATCCTGGTGGAACTCATTCCTTCATACGCACTATATATGCTCTTAATTTGGGATTGGAATTTGAGAAGTTAGAACATGCGTTGAGTATTGACATGCCTACGGGAGAACGGTTGGATACTAGAAGGGTGTGTAGAGGTTGTGTGCTTCGAATTGGGGAGCAAGAATTTATTATAGATTTGATTGCATAAGACATGAAGGGGTATGACATATTTGCGGTGAACTTGTTGTCCACTTTCTGTGCGGTAATGGATTATTTTCGTAAGCTGATTTCATTTCAATTACCGGGTAGGGGTAGTTTTCAGTTTCATCAATGATCAAAATTTATCCCACCCATTTCCTACTATAGGTAGTAGATTTTTGAAAGTTAAGACAAGGAGCCATTTGAGTTTCTTAGCTAGTTTGATGGGTGATGATCGTGATAAATTCAAATCGGATGTGATATTGATAGTGTCAGAGTTTTTAGATATCTTCCTAGATGAACTACCTGGGTTACCCCCACAAAGAGAGATTGAGTTTAAGATTGATCTCTATCTGGGAACCAAACCCATATCCATTGCCCCTAATTGGATGACATCTTTGGAGTTAAAGGAGCTAAGGAAGTAGTTGGACCATCTTTTGACTATTGGGTTTATCCGTTTAAGCACTTCACCTTGGGGAGCCCCGGTCCTCTTTGTGAAGAAGCATGATGAAACACTTCGGTTATGCATGGACTATCGAAGGTTGAATCGGGTGACAGTAAAGAATAAATACCCATTGCCATGAATTGATGATTTATTCTATCAGTTGAGGGGTTCTAAGTATTACTCTAAGATTGATCTTCGCACAGGGTACCATCAACTACGAATCAAGGAGGAGGATATTCCTAAGACAGCTTTTCGTACGCAGTATGGTCATTTCGAATATATGGTAATGTCGTTCAGACTTACTACTGCTTCTGCAGCTTTCATGGATTTGATGCACAGGGTATTCCGGCCGTATCTAGATCAGTTTGTCATTGTGTTCATTGATGACATATTAATCTATTCACGGACACAAGGGGAACATGAACACCATCTTTCGGTAGTGCTTTAGACCTTAAGAGAGCATAAGTTATATGCTAAGATGAGTAAATGTGAGTTCTGGATGAAGGAAGTGAAATTCCTTGGCCATGTTGTGTCAAAACAGGTGTAGTTGTTGACCCCGCAAAGATTGAAGCCATGATGAAATGGGAACCACTAAGGAATATGACCGAAGTACGTAGTTTTCTGGGATTAGCAGGCTACTATCGGAGGTTTATGGAAGGGTTCTCAAAGCTAGCGATGCTAATGAATCGTCTTACGAAGAAGGGGGAGAGATTCTTGTGGACTCAAGAGTGTGAGCTAGCCTTTCACACCTTGAAGGAGAGGTTGACAATAGCTCTAGTCCTCATTTTTCGAGCAGTGGGGAAGGATATGATGTTTACAGAGATGCTTCGTTATGAGGCTTGGGATGTGTGCTGATGTAGGGAGGTAAAATAGTTGCTTATGGCTCGAGACAACTAAAGATGCATAAGCAAAATTATCCCACTCATGACTTGGAGCTTGTCGCTGTGGTTTTTGAGCTTAAGTTATGGATGTGTTACTTGTATGGAGAAAAGTTTCAAGTGTTTTCAGATCATAAGAGCCTCAAGTATATCTTCTTATAGAAAGACTTGAATCTTCGACAACGAAGGTGGATTGAATATTTAGAAAACTACGATTTCACACTCAACTACCATCCGAGGAAGGCTAATGCAGTCGTAGATGCACTTAGTAGAAAGTCTCGGGGTGAACTCAATGTTCTTGCAAGTAAATGGAAGATGAGGCATGCCCTTGGAGATTATGATCTATGGGTTGGAGGAGATGGATCCTAGCCATGCTTGTTTAACCTTGTGGCTCAACCTACCATCCAACGTAGGGTTGTGGAGTTGCAATGTTTGGATCCTTACTTAGACTCGATTAAGCTAAGTAGTTGAAGGTTGGTCTTTGAGGAATAGAGAATTGAGATATGGGAAAAAGCTATGTGTACCCGATGATTCATCCCTAAAGAAGGAGATACTTGGAGAGTGTCATCACTCTAAGTTTGCTATCCACCCCGGTGGCACAAAAATGTATAGAGACCTAAAGCATCAATATTGGTGGAATGGAATGAAGAAAGATGTGGCAAGGTTCATAGCAAGATGTGTAGTGTGTCAACAGGTGAATGTGGAGCATCAAAAGACCAGAGGATTACTATAGTCCTTACCTATCCCAGAATGGAAGTCAGATCACATTACCATGAATTTCGTGTCTGGTTTTTCATGGACGTCACGAGGGCATAATGTCGTATAGGTCATTGTTGATAGATTCACCAAGTCCACTCATTTCTTTAGGATGAAGACCACTGACTCCTTAGAGACCTTAAGGAAGCTCTATATCCGTGAGATTGTGAGATTACATGGAGTTCTACTTTCTATCGTGTCGGATCGTGATTCTTGATTTGTGGTGCAATTCTGGCAAAGTCTACAACGAGCTATGGGGAAAGAGTTACACTTTAGCACCTCCTTTCATCCTTAAATAGATGGCCAATCCGAGAGGGTGATACAGATTTTGGAGGACATGTTACGTGCTTATGTGTTGGACCTCAAGGGAAGTTGGAGTGATCATTTGCCGTTGGTGGAATTTGCATATAACAACAATTTTTAATTTAGCATTGGCATGGAACGTTATGAGGCATTGTATGAAAGACCATGTAGGTCCCTGACTTGTTGGTTAGAAGTTGGAGAAAGTAGCTTGTGTTGGGCCAGAAATTGTTCGGGAGACTACAGAGAAAATTCGACTCATACGGGAGAGACTACGCACGGCACAAAGTAGATAGAAAAGCTATGTGGATAGAAGATGAAGACCATTGGAATTTCAAGAGGGGGACTATATGTTCCTCAAGGTGTCACCCAAAAAGGGAGTGTTTAGATTTGGCAAGAAGGGAAAATTAGCTCCAAGGTACATCGGACCATTTGAAGTGATCAAAGTGGTGGGCAAAGTGGAGTATCAACTTCGGTTACCAGCTCAGTTGTCAGGGGTACATGACGTGTTCCATGTGTCAATGTTAAGAAAGTATCAATTGGATACAATGCATGTCATGGATTTGGAGGATATAGAAATTCAAGATGGAGCAACATATGAAGAACAATCGGTGGAGATTGTCAATACCAAGGAGAAGGTGCTTCGTAATAAAGTCATACAACTGGTGAAAGTCTTGTGGCAACATCATGGCATGGAGGAATCTACTTGGGAACCGGAGTTGGATATGTGAGAGAAGTACCCTCATTTGTTCTCTACTTAAGGTAAGTTTCGAGGACGAAACTTTCTTTAAGGGGGGGTGGATTGTAAACCCCCATATTATTATCTTTATGTAGCAATGTAATTATTTTTGAAATGCTAATATATGTGATAATGTATACATGAACTATGTGGATTGTAAATGTAGAAATAAAAATGTTAGGCAAGGTAATAGGGTATGAATTGGAAGTTACGAACTAGTTCGGAGTTCAAACACATTTTAGATAAAATTTGGGAAGAAAGGATTTTGGATACGGCCTAGTATTTTGACCATAATTTTTTACCTTGATGTCCGTTTGAGCTGAAATTTGAATAGTAGATAGTAGACTTCTAGGTCTACAAAAGTGTATTTCACACAAAGTTTCCAAATCAACCTCTAAATAGGCTAGAACTTCACTGGAAGTTTCAGAAGAAACAGGAAGTACGTTCAAAAGACAGTGCATTCCAGTACTTTGTCTCTGATGGAAAAACAAAAGTATTGGGAGTAACTAACGTTCGAATGCCAATGACGTTCAAACGAGTGCGACGAATCAGAATATCAGATTTATGTCAGCTAAGCTATTTTCTTCCCCTATAAATACATAAGGGCTCCTCCTTTAGCCTCCATACACCATTTACAACCCTAGAAAGCCTTGAGAAACAAGAAGAAAGGGTAGAAAACACAAGATCAAGAGGGTTTACACCTTGAAGTAGATCAAAATCTCAAGTTTTTCAAAAGCACTAAGGAAGAAGAAAGTAGGGGTTTTCTTCCACTCTTGTTCATTGATGCTAGGGCTATCCATGGAAGGTGGAAAAAGGGGAATGATTGTTATATACCAATTCTTGTTTCTATAATGACCATCTACTACTCAGGGAATTCCAAATGCTAATATAATAGGAGCTAATTTTTGCATAGAGTAAGTACCAATAAGTCACGATTGAGGGTTGAATGTCCCAAAGACCATGATGCAAATTATTTTTTTAGTTAGCAATGTGACATAAACATTTATTCGACTGAAGTTTGTGGGTAGCTTCACTGAAAACCCTCACAAGACAACACTCGTCCACTAGGATAAACCTAGCAGTTCAACGACTTGTTGCATAAGCTAAATGCAACCGAATGACCTACGAAAAAGGCAGCAGAAATGGATTTGCATTTATTTATGTTATATACTAGAGACTAGCAATATTTAGGCTAGGGGTGTGATTAGTATTAAATATAGCAAATTATTATGCCATTTTAAGACTAATTATACTTTGATGGAGTTCAAGTAAGGATATTTCAAGTTCTAAAGTGAACAAGGGCTCGAGGGTAACAAAAGTCACACTTGAATGTCACACCAACACATTAGGGAATGTAATTGGAGAAGCTGGGGACAAAGCAAGAACGTAGCAGAATCGAAGGACCAAATTACGTTCGAATGTCCATCTGAACTATGACAGAACCAGCCTACTGAGATAGTGTGTTGCAGACAAGCATAGGACCCTGAGGTACTTGAGTACCACATTCGAATGCCAACTAACGTTCGAACATCCACTAGAGTTGGTTGAAGGCCAGACTGATGAGACATGACGTGTTGCAGCAAACAAAGGAGGACTCTGAAGCACTTCAGTACCACGTTCGAACGCCATTCAATGTTCGAACGTCCTTTGGAATCAATTAAAGAACAAAGTTCTGCATAGAGTGTGAAAATGAACTTTGACAGAAGACCACTTGAGTGGAAAAGGTTAGGCCCCATCTGACATTCGAACGCTTATAAAGCAAGACCAGAAGAAACGTTCAAATGGTAGTCAACGTTGGAACATTCCTAAAGCAAAACAAAAGACAACGTTCGAACGTCGATTCATGTTCGAACGTCCTCCACAGACTGCCTGCAGAGTAGTTGGTTTCCATGAGCAGCAAACACTATTCACTCATCCTCTCTTATCTCCTATCCCCCCTCCCATTCCTTGCCTATAAATACTCCCATGTTGGGAGCTTAAAGGGCATCTTTTTTTTCTTGTAAAATAGAGAGATTTTCTTCTTAGCAATTTGTCCCTTGCAAATTAGAAAGCTAGTTATATACATTGCTTGTTTCATTTTAGTATCAACCATGATGGAGGCTTAGACTCCCCTTATAGTCGAAGTCTTTTATTTATGTATGTTAAATCTTTACATTTATGTTGTGACAACCATGATGGAGGTTTAGACTCCCCTTGTAATTGTACTTGCTTTTATTTACAAGTATCAAGAGAGATAGCTCATCTTTTGGTTGTGGTGGAAACCCTCCAAAAGTAAACTAGCTTTCTTCTACTTTTATTATTCATGTATTTCACTTCCATTGCTTGAGCATCCTTCTTTCTTAGAAGAGTGAAACTCTTCCACTTTTCTAGAGTTTTACTAAAGCCGTGAAGGGTGGAAAGTGATTCACTTATTCTTCATTGAAGATAAGCTCTTTGTTTAGTTTTCATCACTTAGTAGCTCAGTTACTTGGAAGGATGAGTATCACTCACTTTTATAGCTTTGCCAAGGCCATGAAGTGTGAGTAGTTCCTCATTCACTCTTAGTAAGAGGTGATGAATATGTAAAGATTATCCAGAAGTTATGTTTGTGCAACTCCTTTATGCTTTGATGCTCTATATTCCACTTGCTCATTGGATAATTGAATGCATCTAGCAAAGTTGAGGTACTTTGTATAACCAAGAGTTCCCTTTATGATACGGATGAATCATGCATAGAAAGACCCGTTGGTTCAAGGCAAACACCCAGGCTAGCTCTTCATGACAACCTTTGAATCTCTACTATTAT
>CAUOFW020005245.1:0-27882 GCA_963454935.2 Ilex paraguariensis
ACCATCGTTGTTGAAAATGATTTCGATTCAACAATTCTCTAAGTGAGCCTTCAAAACCATTTTTTCTTTATTTAGATGATATTAATATATTTTTGTGGCTATTTTACTTTGCGGTTCGAATTTGACCAAAAAAAAAAGTGGTTCAGCTAACCAAATCTCAAAAGGATGTTAAGAAGAAGACCAAAAATCGACAACAAAACCATCTCAACAATAGTGTTCAGGTTCGGGTTTCTCATTGAATCTATGTTATTCTTTTAATTCTGTATTTGTTTTGAGTTTTTCGTTTGTTTTCCTGTTTTGGGGTTTGGTTCTCCCATAGTCTTCTTGAAATTTCTTTTAAGGTAGGTAGATTGTGACGACCTGATATTTGGAGACTTAAAATAGGAACTGAAATACGTGTTTGTGTGATTAAGTTCAGGAATTTTTGGTTACGGATCAAATTGAATGCCAATTTGGTGATCAAAAATTATATCGATAATTTTCTCATACTTGATTTAAGATGTATATATTTTTAGGAAAAAATTATATTTATATAATTTTTGAAAATTAATTAAGAAAATAAAAAATGACGGAATTTTTCCTAAGGTAACAAGCATCTCACGAGGCAACCCGTTGGTGGGTCATGGAGGTATCTTCTCCACATGTCTTCCAGACAGATACATGTATTCTCTACATATCTTCTCTACATGTCTCTCCTATCATCTATCTATTTTTCGTCTCTTTCTCTCAGCTAAATCTATATTTGCTACATACTATAACAATCAATTTAAGAAGGAGGATATATGAAACTTTCCCTCATCAATTAATGGATTTTAAAATTTTAAATTATTTAATAGCAATGCATTGATCTCATCAAATTAAATCATTTCATGTGACTTATGTAACTACTCCTACAAAACTACTTTATTTCATCCTCCTTAATTTAGCATAATAATTGGTAATTTTTCAAAAATACTGGGGTCAGCATAGGGGTTGGATGAGGGATGGCAATAAGTGGTAAGGGTATCGGTAAGAATGGTAGAGATTGAAAATACTGTGTATCTCATAGGGGCGCACGACCATTTGCAATTACTGTTAGATACAAATGGTAAAAGGTCCTAACCCAAAAGTATTTTGTACTCTTTCAAAGAACTAATTCACCATGATGAAAAATAATCTCACCAGAGTTAGCAATAAATTAAATAATTATTTTATCGCAGACTTTTGATCGTGTTTATTGAAAAAATACTATGGAAAAATTGAAGATATATAATCAATCAAATATAAGCAACTTTTGAGAATTGAAAACATCACATTCCACTATTGTTATAAGTCATTCAATCTCTTTGATTTTTTTGTCATGTTTTTCCTAACTGACATATAATAATGGCTCCTCCCTCGGATACATTACTCCTCCGTAAAGACCTAGTTAATTGACAATGTCTAGAAAATAAAGAGAAGCGCAAAACCAAAAGTGAGGTGTAATGAATTCATACTAAAAAGACCTCAGAGAAATCTTCACCCAAAATTCAAGCTACATTTTCTCAAAGATGCTTTTGTTATTCTAAGGCATCGTTTGGATGGCAAAAATCTTGATTGAGAATGTGATTCTCATTCCTAGTAATGAGATACCCGGGTTTCAATTACCATAATAATCTTATATTCAGTGTTTGGTTATTGTTAGTAATCTAATATGGGAATTAATATCATTCCCAAATTATTTTAGGAAATAATTTAATTTTAGAAAGAAAATTGATTTTAGGATGATAACTTAATTTTTGAAATGAAGTTAATTTTAGGAAAAAAAAATTATTTTGGGATTTTTATTCTTTATATAGAATACTCAATCATATAGGTATGAGATTACCATTATTGGACATAGGTTTAGGATACCCACCACTATTGGAAATTGAATTAGGGTAGTAATCTTATTCCCGAATTAGATTATTGAATAATTGATTCTCCAAACATGGTAATCTAGGATTTAGGACTGAGAATTCCATTTCCAATCAAGATTACTGTCGTCCAAACAAGGCCTAAGTGTTATGTTTCGTCAACCACCCTTGCTCATTTGATGAGTGGTAGGGATGAAACCAAAATTTTATTCTAAGAGGGGTTGAACGATAATATGGTTAAAATTTGGGCGAATTTCACTTTGTACCTTGAACGATTTTAATTTTTTACTTTTTCACCTTCAAAGATTAAATTTTTTACATTGCACCCTCAATGTATCAAAAGTGTTGCAATGTGACTCTTCTATTAACTTCCGTTATTTTCGTCAAAAAGTCAATTTATTAACACTGACGAAAAACTAAAGAAAAATTAACAGAATAGTCACATTGCAATATTTTTGATACATTGAGAGTGCAATATAAGAAATTTAACTTTTGATGGTGTAATATAAGAAATTTAATTTTTGAGGGTGTAAAGTGAAAACTTAAAATCTTTTAAGGTGCAAAGTGTAAAAAGCCCTAAAAATTTTACTCACGAAACTATTCATCAAGGTATCAATAATAAAAAATATTTAGTTATATAGTATTTTCAAAATTAACTTTCATATATGTGAAACCCTAACATACAGTACATAGTATTTAACTTAATGTGTTGGTATAATTGAGAAGATGTATAAAATTTTAAGGAAAAGTAGAATTTCCTAAAATTTTTAGGGAGATAAGTGTAATTATCTAAAATTTTGGTAAGTCGATTCTAATATATGTCAAGTTTTAGTCAAATTAATTTTATGTATGATGTTATGTTAAAACTAGAATAGTGGAATTTATAGAAAATAAAAATGTTAGGGTTAAATTACAATTAGTGGAATTATGGAAACAAATAGGTCAATGGAGTTAATTAGGAATATTAAATTCATGAAGAGGTGAAGGTATAATTAATGTAAAAGGAAGATAAGCTTCAGTCGGTTAGGCAAGAAAAATAAAAAGAAGAAAAAAAAAGACAATAGGAATTAAAATGGCAAACAAGTGCTAATGGTGCAAGTGTCCATCACTGGAAAGAAACACATGGGAAAGACTGTGCTGGCATTCATAGACGGAAAGTTACTCCATGTATATAGTGTATATACATGTCCTAAGCTTTTCAACGAGAGTTTATTTGCTTAATTCTGACTTCGGTAACAAAAGTTATGACTATTTGAAGTCCAAAGAAAATTTTTGTTTCTTTTGGCCCCCAATATGTAACATGTATCACGTTGCTATTTTGTTGCATTGGTCATGTACCATATGCAACGCACGTGAATAATTTTTGTATATAAAATATTAATAAATTTTTTTTAGATATATGTGTATTTAAATTAAATTTCATATGAAGTTTATAAAAATAATA
Organism: Ilex paraguariensis; assembly: GCA_963454935.2. NCBI lineage: Eukaryota > Viridiplantae > Streptophyta > Magnoliopsida > Aquifoliales > Aquifoliaceae > Ilex > Ilex paraguariensis. The sequence continues at coordinate 3,319 of CAUOFW020005245.1, forward strand.
TCGCTCGTATTATATTATAGAATTTAGAAAAAAAATTATGTTCCTAACAATTGATTGTTCTACTCATAAGAAAAAAAGGTAAAAAAAATTCATTTTATTAGGTTTCAACTTAGAATTCATTAAATAAAATAACAATAACTATTAATATTCTAATCAATGCTTATTTTTAAAGCGTAACATCGTCAATTAAAATGTTTCATAGACATTAATATTTATACATAGAGAATAGATAATTAAAAGAAATATTGGGGGTAATTTGAAGATTTAAACACATAAGGATATGATGGTAATTTTGATACTTAACTATGGAAAGATATTATGATATTTAAATTTATTTATAAGAGTAAAATAGTGAATCAAAATTTTTCATACTAAGGTACTTTTATTAATAATATAGATATAGATATGCAATCTCAATTGACCATGTTGCTTAAAATTGTTTAGTGTGTTACTATTTTTTGTGTATACAATTTTAAGCCACATTACTACTTTTACGAAGGTATGTTACTACTTTTATAGAGACATGTTACTACTTTTATAGAGACATATTACTACTTTCTTTGCTTCTTTTCTTTTCCAACCTTAAGGCTATAATTTTTCCCAGTTTTTCATGTTCTTCATGTTCAAGCATGCATATAATCACACATATTATATAACATGTAGCACATAACATGTAATATGCAGTACACAATAAATACAATAGCCTAGAAATATGTCTCACAAGTCCTAAGTAAATCGAGAACTTAGGCTCTGATACTAAGCTATGACACCCCAAATTTTCGGGTGCCACTTAATAACTAATTAAATCGTGTATTAGCTTTAATACTATTACAATGCTCTGATACCAAGCTGTGACGCCCCAATTCCCGGGGGTCCCATTTAACACGTTGATTACCTATCAACCTACAGAATACTCATGAATACCGTATAACCCGATACCAAGCTGTTACGCCCCATTTACCAGGATTCATAACTTAATAAAATTCAAATAGAGTTTCATTTATATAAAGAGCTCTACCCAATACACAACCTATACATTTATACAATATTAACCACATCGTGTCCATTTATCAATATTCAATTACATAGCATTGAATATTAACTCATAACCATCATCTATGCATTCATTCATAAAAAAATAAATGTCCAAAAGAATCTCATATACATGCCTTAATTCAAATGCGAGTTTTGTTACATCTATGCATACATTCATTCACAAAAGAATAAATGTTCAAAAGAGTCTCATATACCTACCTTAATTCAAATATGAGTTTTGTTTAAGAAATTTGTACAAGGCCAAGATAAATGGAAACAAAAACTACAACATCAAAAATAAGAGTCACAGTTCGCCTCTCTCATCAAAGTGGGCCCGTAGGAGGGTCTTCAATGGAAACATATGCGATACCTGAAAAATATTTTCACAAAGGGTGAGTCAACGCTCAATAAAGTATCTCCAATAAATATCAGCTCTCAACTCATATGCGTATGAAATGTCCTACAATCATAATCTCTTTTAAACATTCATTCATATATGTACAACATGAATAATGTTATATACCGTGTCATGCCAAACATAGGTTCAAACTTTAATACATATTTTTCAATGCAAATTCATGCGACTCAGCCAGACTTAGATCCAACTTTCCTGAGCCCACATATCAACCCACAAAATATGCACATGCATCCACATTCATGTCAGATACTCACAAATGCGATGCTACTTGTACATATGCAAATGCAACGTATAATTGTAATTCATATTATAATGCTCATCATATCATAAAACATATAATAAACATGTACATTTCCACAAACATTCTCAAGCATGTCATATATGATTACGATCCAATAACATACTTGAACTTATCTAAGCATTTTATCAAACCACTTAGCCACATAAGTTTCATCATAATATTAATTATATCATAAAAGAAAATAACAACATTCTACTACGACACCCAACACATGTTAAATAAATTGATTAACTCAATTAACGTGTTTGATTCATTTAGACATTTTATCAAACACCTAGGAGGCATGAAATTTAAACACACCGCATACCAGCAACAAAGCCACATTACTCATCGCATACACACAACAAAGTCACACAAGCCTCATCATAATATTAATTATATCATGGAAGCATATAACAACATTCTACCATATCACTCAACATATATTAAATATATTATTGATTAGCTCAATTAATATACTTGATTTCATTGAGACATTTTATCAAACACTTTGGGTGGTTCATCAAACCAAATTTAAGCAAGTTGAGGGTTCACCCAATGCTCATATTTAACCTTAACCCACTAGTTACACGAGTCAAGAGCTAAAATATGTGATACACACACACATAGTCCTACTCATTTCATATAACAACCCTAGGTTGAAAGTAAGGCTTGATAGGATGGAACCCTACCTCTTGTAGCGTGCGTACGAGGCATAACAACCTCTCACGATACCACACGATGCTTTGTTCAACTTCTAGCCAAAACTCCAATTTTTGCCATGTGTCGTAATTGAGCATGGATGGTACCCACGCGTAGACTTTATTGTTGTGAGTAACTTTAGTTCTTACTTTGAGACGAGTTGTCACTCGAATCTTGCTAGATTGAAAAGAGAAGGAAGACAAAGTTTGAAGAAAAGAGAGTTAAACTCTCTCTCTCTCTCTCTCTCTCTCTCTCTCTCTATGTCTAGCGAAATTAGAATAAGAAATGGGTGGAGATGCTATTTTTCCACATAGGTCTCCCTTATATACTTGGCTCACATTCCACTACACGTCTCATATTAACAGGTCTAATTTTATTCTGAATCAATTAAATCTCGTCTCGTGTTAAGTTTAATATATTTTTACTCAACTAAGTTTAAATTATTTTTCGAGTCTCGTGTAAAAGATTCGATTGTCTCTGAATTCAATGAAAATTTACAAGCTAACCCAATTTCGCGAGACAAATCTAATGGTGAGGTCTATTTTGTCATCCGAGTTCTATAAAATTTGGGTTTTTAGCCCTTACTTAACGGTCTAATTATCGCTTCATCTTCTTTAATTAAGATTTTAATTATTTCGAGTATTACAACTTATAAAAATTCAAATTGAAAAACTAGTCATTCCACTTACCCATTTGAATTATGGGTTGTTTGGAGGCCGGTTTACAGTTGTGGACTTTTTAGTTGATAAGGACATGCACGAGCTTTTTGGGCTTAAATGACAATTAAAGGCATACAAATTAATTTATCTTTAATGACATAAATAATTATATTACAAAAATAGACAATAACAGCGAGACAATAACAGTAGCATCAAAATAGTAACAACAACATATGATAGTGATATTGAGACAATAAAAATTTCAACTATAGTGAATTTTAATTGTCATTGTCCATTGTTATTGTCCAAAATTCATAGAAACTAGACAGTAGTGTGAATTTTTATTGTCATTGTTTATCATCATTGTCAAAATTCTATAGAACTAGACAATAATGTGAATCAGACAACCATATGATCACAATAACAACCACATTCACTGTCAAAATTTTACAAAACTAGATATTAACGTGAACTAGACAGTCACATGATCACAATAATAACCACATGATAACAGTAATAGCTGCAACCACTAATAGAACGGTTCATAAGTTTAAACAGAAAAAAAACCCCACATAATTTTTTTCATCCATTTTAGAACAAATCCAAGATCAATATGTCAAAATAACCAAGTAAAAGTGGAGATCTAAAAAATATTTGCACAAAAAACAATAAAACCCTTAGTTCATCGAATATCATTTTGACATAACATATAAACTAAAGAACGTCACTAGCACAAAAAATAAAATAAAGCAGAGAATTTAAATTGTTGTAACGAAAAATTGTTAAATTCCAACACAATTTCTAATTTTAAAATATCATATCTGTTTTGGTATCCAACATACCACTTAGTTACATACAAACCCAAAAAAAAAATTCTCTTGTAACCTACAGTTGGTAATTTCCAACTAACTAAGTCAAACTCGGATTTAGAAAAGAATGATTCCTGGATATAGCATTCAATTACTAACTATTTCAATTCAGTTTAACTGAAAATTGATCTTTCAGATGCAAAAGAATTGCAACATAATACAATGTAAGCATACAAATAGTGAGAAGTTGAGAAATAGTTCACGCAACGTAAAAGAATCACGAATCAAAAGTAAGAGAGACAAAATTTGTATTGTTTTGTAATTATTATAATTTATTTTTTTATTTATTTAAAAATTATTTTTCTTGGATTTTGAGATAGAAAAATATTGATCAATATTCAAGTTTTATCAATAAATATTTCTCAATAGATAATATAATTAATTAATATAATTTTTTTTTTTGGTAATATAGTTTATTGTAAATAAGATTTTATCAATTTAAGTTTTAAAAAACTCTTTTCTGTTGATTCAATGTTTGCCAATATTATTAACTAAATTCTATAAGCATTAATGGTTGCATTCAAAAAATAATCTAGTCTTTCTATGTAATTTAATATTTCAATTAAAATGTTGGTTTCAATTTTTAAAGCGTCGTTGTGAGAGATGCGTGAGCTAGAGTTTTTTTGGGGCAGAAAATTCAATTTTATATTTATACTAGGGTTTCTATTTTAAGAATTTTATTGGGCTGAACATCAATTTGGGCTCTTAAAATTTGGGGTCCAAAAAATTTGGGTCCTATCTAAACACAAAAGAAAAACAAATGGGCCTAATATACTTAAGGGCTAGAGTTTTTGAGCCCCTCTAAACTAGGGGCCTTAAGCAGTCAGTCACCTTAGTGGCGTAAGCCTAAAGCCGGCCCTAACTATTGTCTCCACCAACGATTCAGGCATGTTTGTCCAAGAGAGAGACGAATAACTGAAGGTCAAAAAAGAAAATAGACGAATAACTCATATGGTTTTTTAATAACTTAATAAATTCGCATTTGTCCTTTTTAACAAAACAGATTATCCTCATATCCTTCTTCCCAATTTTATTAAGTGATTTTCTGGGACTTATTTGCAATGGCTAATGAAATATGATTATTAAGTGCATTTGGATCGGGCCGAATATATATGCAAATCTAATCTGACAAGGGGGAATAAATGGGTTCATATCATGTACGAATTAATGAATCAAAAATTAATTATCATATTCGACTAATATAGTTAGATTCGACAATATTTTATGAAATATTGAGTGTGATTGATCTATAATTCCATATTTGGTCAGTTTTATAGTTTTGAGATTTTCTTTAATTGACTTTGATTACTTATTTATGAGTTTTTCTACGACTTGTTGTTTTTATTATTTATACAATTTACTTGCTTTTGTTTGATAAATTAAAAATAAAGTTTAAGAGAATTCGATTGTATAACCGAATGGATATCAATATATGTCTGATAACTTGATTACATATATAGAAATATATCTTTGATGGCATTAACAACAACGCATTTATCATTTATTTATTTATTTATTTTTATTTATATAAATCAGTGATTTTTGTTTAATAAAGTTTTTGTGTATCAATATGATGTAATAATTATAGACAATACTTTATTTTTATCGATTGTAAGAAAAAAAAAATAAAATCTTATAATTAATATATCCACTCAAAAAATAATTTCTTTGGTATTTTGACTTTTTAATCTTGGGTGATGGCATCCATAGAAAAAGGGGGTCCTTATAAAGAAGAATAGTCTTTTAAAATTTTCTTCTTCACACCACAAGAATGGCATTTTGGATTTTAGTTTGGAAGGGATGCACAGAACATTATTAAGTCAATCAAAGCAACTGGCAAGACTTTATCAGTAATGGGTATTTTTATCCATGATGTGCTTCAGTTTCACCAATGGTCACCTACCACTTACACTAGGCGACAGGACAATAAGATAGGTATTGTTACCTAAAACTTTTGTGTGGATCTAAAGGCATGAAAACAGTCTTTTTTGATTGCGAGGTTAGAGTTCGTACATCTTTTCCACTTTCAACCAACCCAAAGGTTGCGCGAGTTTTAAACACTGAGTAAATTTTTTTTTGATAGAAACTAGAGTTCTCTAACAGCATTTTTAACTATGATTTAAATTTAGACTTAAATTTTAGTTTAAATTTTAGTATAAAAATTTACGAACTATATGAGTCTAAATTTTAGTTAATTTAGTTTAATATGTATACAACATTATATGAGAATAAAGAAAACCATCCTAGAATTCTAACATTATTCTAATCTCTTATCATTTTTTGTAAATCTAGATAATGAAAAGAAAAAAAAAATAACTATTTTGACATGGGTCTGATTTGAAGTATATAAAAACATAATATTTTTAACAAAAATGGAAAACTGAAGAAATAAAATAACGAATTTTTTAAATTTGTGAATAGTGAAAACTTAAAATTTTAAGAAGAATCGGTGATTTGAAATTGTACTATCGACAATGTTTAACTCAAAAAAATAATAAAAAATAAATTAATGGGTAGACTTAGAGTTTATATAGTATGAAAAATGGGTAAGATCAAAGTTTTAAAAAATATAAGAAATCAAGAAGATAAAGAAAAAATTTATCTACATGCCTTCAAATAATTTGTGAAAACTTTGGTGGTAGTTGGCAATAGAAGTAGCATAGAACAGAGAGGTAAGAAGAGTCGTCGAAAAAACCTTTTAGTTTTGGATAAGTTAAAAAATCATCGTTAAAAATTTGGTATCGAAAGTTTCCTTAATATAAGTTCATAATAAATTTTGTTTTAATTGGTACAAGTTTAAGCATAATGTTAGAGAAGTTTTTTGGATTATTTTGACTCAAATTTAAATTTGAGTCTACATTTGAATCAGAGTTAAAAATGTTCGAATACTTGACTATAGTTATCCATGTCAGATATTTCTTGGCCTGGCGAGGTCGGCAACAGCGGAAAGAGAAACCCATTTTTTGTGTAGTTTCAGAAGTTGGTGTTGTAAACTCGTGTTTGTCAGTCACGACTCTACCAACGTTGGTGGTTGGTTGTTGGGGTTGGAGGTGTTGGGGGGGGGGGGGGGGGGAGGGGGGGGGATACTTACCCAAAAACCTAAAAATTGAAAATTGTTGGTACCTAATTTATAAATACATCTAAACATATATTTTTTAAGACGTGAGGTCTAACTCACTCAAATTTTTAAGGTCGGCATATTACTCCTTGTGTTTTCCATTTTGTTTAATCAAGAGTCATTTGTCTTGCTCATAGGTAAATTCAATTCTTCTTCCATAGGAGTCCACCACCACCCCAACCCCCTAGTAATAATGAATTACTTTAGGAGTCCACCACCACCCCCAACCCCTAGTGATAATGAATTACTTGAGACAGTGAATTAAAAAATTCAGTTTTTCTTCCATCCACAATATATATAATAAAACACATTAAATTTTTTAGTTCATTGTCAGTGAGGGGTGATAGTGGTGATGGAGTATCGTGGAAGTTTTTAAATAACCTTCTTTATTGAAGGTAATTTTATCAACTGCATATTTTATGGACATTTTAACTTAAAAGTGTTGAAGATGGTGAACATTGCACCTTAAAAATGCATAATTTTGTACCTAATTACCAAGGAGTGGCATAACAACTTCATTAGCCGGTTTAAGGATATCAAAATAATTATAAGCCCAGTCATGCATACCATCACAGATAGACTATCACACCATGTACACAACACTTCTTTTCAGAATCCACACCCAGTGTAGTCTTAACAGAATTAGTTTTTAAGCAACCATATTTTTTTTTTAAACTTTTTTATTTTTATTATAGTGTTAAACTTATTTATCAAACTACCATTTATGTATGAAATCATATTTGTCGTGATTCAAAAACACGGCTTTACACTTAAAAAATTTACAGGAGAATTACATCCAAACCTCTTGAGATTTGTCACTTAACCATTTAAATTCTTTGACATTTGAAATATTACACACAGACCTCCTGAGGTTTGTACGCGCGTAATACTTAGACTCATGCTATAAATATATCTATTAATAAATTACATTTAGACTCCTTTGAAGTTTTTAGGTATATTAAAGTATTATATTTAGACAAAAAATAGTTCAATCAAAGATAAAATATCAAATATTTTAAATTTTACAACTAAAGTTCATATTCTACTGTATCATTTATTAAAATAAAATTAAAAGTAAAAATTTAATTTTTTCTTAAAAAATTGTAATTAATATATAATTATATTATCTATTGAAATAAAACTAAAAAATTAAATAAGGGGTTTAAGTCATTCATGATAGAACATAAATTTTTCATTCAAAATTCATATTCTATTATGTCATTTATTGAAATAAAATCAAAAATAAAAATTTAGTTTTTTAAAAAAAATCATAATTAATATATAATTTAACTATGTAATATCTATTAGAATAAAACTAAAAATATTAAATAAGGGGTCAAACTGTAATGTACACAATATCTTTTAACTTTAATTGGGGTAGTTTGGTATTTTAATTTGGGCGTTTAAACGACCAAGTTAAATTCCAATAGAAAATATAATTGTATACTTATTACGATTTTTTAAGAAAAAATTAAATTTTTATCTTTGATTTTATTTCAATAAAAGATAAAAAAAACATGAATTTTAATTGTAAAATTTAAAATATTTTATATTTTATATTTGATTAAAGTATTTTTGGTCTAACTATAACATTTGAAATTTAACGTGCCTAAATAATATATGTTTATAAACTTCAGGGGGTTTGATTATACTTTATTAATAAAGATATTTACAGTAAAAGTCTAAGTATTACGCACGTACAAATTATAAGGGGTTTGTATGAAATATTTTAAATGTTAAGGAGTCTGAATGATTAAGTGATAAATCTCAGAGGGTCTAAATGTAATTCTCTCAAAATTTTTAAAAAGTTATCGTTTCGTCCTACACAAAAACCAGGAATGAAATCGGCCACTCATTTTATATGGGGATGCATTCTTATAAATCTTTCTTGTAAGGGCCTTTCCTATTATTGCTTTTGGTAGTTTATTTGCTATCATAATTATTGCCACATTTGTTTTCTCCTGGACGACAGTCAGAATATTTTGAATCTAGTCTGCATTCTTGTCCGTCTAGAACTTTTAGTAATATGAAATAGACAAATACAATGTGTTTTCTTCATCTTGCAGGTGGAACTCATCCAATAGCTTGGACAACTTAATCTAAATCCTTCTTGTGCACGAGGGTCCATCCGAATGGTAAAGTCCCTTAGAGACGTCTTGGGTTTGAATTTTGATAACTATTTAGGGTCAAGATATGAGAAATTTATCTCTTATGAATACTATAGTTCCAACATTATCACCGTTATGTCATATCAATATCTAATAAAAAATTAACAAGTAAATAAGTGAATCCTACAAGATTTAATAAAATACCCAATCCATGTTATACAAAGAAGTAAGATTTACTTGTCTACATATTGATTTGTAATTCGACAACTAACCATATAAAGAAGTGAAATTTACTTGCACACTTTTTGATTTTTTTTTTGCTGGATGACGACACCACGTAGTGACCATGACGTTGTTGTTGGACCAAAACAGTTTTTTGAGTGTAAAAACTGAGTTTTTAGTCGACTTTGAATCTAATTTAAAGTGGACCTGATTGTTATTTTGAATAAAATTTCGTAAGTTCATATTCTACTCCGTAAGGAGAATAACGTGATATATTTATTTGCTCAAATCGAGTAAGAAATGAATGAGAAAATAGGCTCCAAAGTGACCCTCTTAAAACATGAAAATAAAGGAAGTGCAATGTGGGATGTGACACCAATCCCACATTGGTTGAGGAAGAAATTCAACATGGACATATATAGGCCAAGTTTGCTCTATGAGATTGGGTCCCAAGGGTATCACAATTTTATGAACGGAACGAGTACCTACATGCCTTCAGTTCAACCACACACGCGCGCGTACCGCCCGCCCGCCCGCCATAATCCGACTGGTCTCGGGTGTGCCCTATCTTTTTAGATAAAATTCATTTAATTAATGGACGAGAATTTCTAAATCGAAATTAATTTTCACTACCCATTGGGTCGGTTTAGTTTGAAATTAAATTGTGACTGTTCATGAAGAACAATTTTTCAAGGTGTCCACTTGCTGATCAGTTTCCGTTTCTGGGTTATGTTCTTTAGTATGGTGTCTGTCCGAACAATCACCAGACTATCCATAATTACTCAGTTCATGCATTTATTTTCGATCAGTCTGTTTTCAACCATAAGGCAGACATTAGAACATATCATTTTCGACATTAAGATAGTGTATTTAGAGAGTACACAACACGATTTTTTGATTCGCTTGACGGGCAGATTGGAGTGCTATTTCTATTCGTGTAAGATCATTGTATCTTGGGAGGCAGACACTCCATTTCCATAAGCACCGTGTATGTGGACGAAATCTGTCTTAAGGACATAATGTTAAGCACTAGCCTTGATCTATCTAAAGTTCAATAATAGTTTCTGTTATGCAATAGGGTTAGTATTTATTTTTTGTTGGCAAACAGTTATGTGTAACTATTTGCTGTTACTTTTTTTATTATCCTGCTGTAACTGTTTCGTTTTGAGTAACTATTCTACAGTTTACACTTACTGTTTTATTTTATTTTAAGTTACATAATATCAGAAATTTTAATAAGTGATTTTACTATATTTGGCACACGTTGAATGTTGTTTTATCTCTCTACGTTGAATGTTGCAAAATTTCTTCGTGAGGATGTTCTTGTTTGTAATGAGAATGAGACTGACCGCCAAGTTGTTGCTGCGGTAGATGCATGGAAGTATTCTGATTTTCTGTGCAAAAACTATATCCTCAATTAATTTGATAACACATTATATAATGTGTATAGTCCATTCAAGATGGCCAAAGAGCTATGAGAATCCTTGGATAGAAAATATAAGACGGAGGATGCCGGAATGAAGAAATTCGTTGTGGGCAAATTTCTTGACTACAAAATGGTAGATTTCAAGACTATCATAAGTCAAGTTCAAGATCTTCAAGTGATCCTACATGAAATTCATGCCAAAGAGATGGTGCTTAGTGAATCATTTCAAGTGATGGCGATTATTGAGAAATTACCACCAAATTGGAAGAATTTCAAAAATTATTTGAAGCACAAACACAAAAAAAATGAAACTTGAAGACTTGATCGTGAGATTGAGGATTGAAGAGGATAATAGAGTCTCAGAAAAGAAATTTGGCAATCATTCCATGGAGTCAAAAGCACATGTGATTGAAGAGGGATATAAAACCAACAAGAAAAGGAAGCATGTTGGCCAGCAAGGGGCCAAGGGTGGTGATTTCAAAAGGTTTAAAGGCAATTACTTTGTGTGCAATAAATCGAGGCATCGTGCAAAGGATTGTCAAAGCCATAAAGCACAAGGGAACCACAAGAGGAAGGCTGCCCAAGACAATATAACCGAGGTAGAAAAACTTTCTGAAAATGTTTCTAACAAAAGTTTTTCTGCTGTAGTATCCAAAGTGAACTTTGTGAGAAATATCAAGGAATGGTGGGTGGACACCAGGGCCACTAGACACATATGTTCGGATAAGAAGATGTTTTCATCATATGAAGCAATTAATGATGAAGAACAATTCTACATGAAAAATTCCTCTACTTTCAAAGTTGAAGGCAAAGGAAATGTTATATTGAAGATGACTTCCGAAAAATAACTTACTTTCAATGATGTGTTACATGTTCCAGAAATTCGAAAGAATTTTGTGTCTGGATCATTGTTGAGTAGGAAGGGTTTTATGTTGATTTTTGAGTCCAACAAATTTGTACTTACCAAGAGTAGGATTTATGTAGGCAAGGGGTATATGAGCAATGAACTCTTTAAGATGAATATAATGACAATTGTATCTAATTTTAATAAAAAAAACACATCTTCTGCTTATATGCTTGAGTCTTCTAATGTATGACATAATAGATTAGGACATGTTAATTTTGATACTATGCGTAAATTAATGAATTTAGAATTGTTACCTAAATTCAATATTGATGCAAATTTCATAATATTGAAAGAAGCACTGAACCTCTAGAGTTAATTCATAGTGATACATGTGATTTGAAATATGTTCAAACTAGAGGTGGAAAGAAATACTTTGTTACATTTATTGATGATTGCACAAGATATTGCAAGGTATATTTGCTAAGGAGTAAAGATGAAGCATTAGAAAAATTTATACACTATAAGAATGAGGTTGAGAATCAACTTGACAAAAAGATTAAGGCAATAAGAAGTGAACGGGGTGATGAATATGATGCACCTTTTGATCGGTTCTGTCAAGAACATGGTATTATTCACCAAACTTCTGTGCCTTATACACCTCAACAAAATGGAATTGCTGAACGTAAAAATAGAACTTTAAAAGAGATGATGAATGTCATGTTGATTAATTCGGGATTACCTCAGAACTTGTGGGGGAAAACTTTACTTTCAATAAATTATATTTTAAATAGACTACCCCACAAGAAGTTAGACAAAACCCCTTATGAATTATGGAAAGGAAGGAGTCATTCCTACAAATATTTAAAAGTGTGGGGGTGTTTGGCTAAAGTGATGGTTCCTATTCCCAAAAAGATTAAAATAGGACTTAAGACTATTGATTGTATATTTATTGGTTATGCAATAAATAGTAGTGCATATTGCTTTCTCATGCACAAATTTGATATTCCTGATATACATGTCAATACAATCATTGAGTCAATAAATGTGTCATTTTTTGAAAATTTCTTTCCTAGTAAAAATGCATGTGATGGGAGTTCTCTTAAAAGAGCTCATGATAGTGCGACTAGTAATATAGACAATGAGTCTATAAATGAAGAAAGTGAAGAGGCACCTATACGCAGTAAGAGAACAAGGACGTCCAAGTCCTATGGTTCAGATTTTTTAACATATTTGTTAGAAAATGAGCCTCAAAGCTTTAATGAAGCGATGCCTACTCTTGAAACACCTATGTGAAAATAAGATTTAAACAGTAAAATTGAATTCATCATGCAAAATCACACTTGGGAGTTGGTAGATTTTCCATCAGTGAGTAAACCATTGGGGTGTAAATGGATTTTCAAGAGGAAAATAAAAAGTGATGGATCAATTGATAAGTACAAGACTAGACTTGTAGCTAAAGGTTACAACACAAAAGGAAGGTTTTGATTACTTTAATACATATTCTCCCATTACGAGAATAACATCTATTCGTATGCTCATAATTATTACAGCATTGCACAATCTTGAGATACACCAAATGGATGTGAAAACAGTTTTTCTAAATGGTGACTTAAATGAGGAAATTTATATGGACCAACCCGAAGGGTTTGTTTCTCTAGGACAAGAGAAGAAAATGTATAGACTTGTTAAATCACTTTATGGTTTAAAGCAAGCACCAAAACAATGGCATGAGAAATTTGACAAAGTAATGATGTCAAATAGTTTCACAATTAATGAATGTGATAAATGTGTCTATGTTAAAGACACAAATAATGGATATGTCATTGTTTGTCTATATGTGGATGATATGCTTATTTTAGGTAGTAATAATAATATTATTACAGCTACCAAGAAAATAGTGTCCAGTAAGTTTGATATGAAGAATTTGGGTGTTGCAGATGTTATACTAAGAATTAAAATTTCTAGAACATCTGGTGGACCTGTATTATCTCAAACACATTACATTGAGAAAATATTTGAAAAGTTCGACAAAGATGAAAGCAGTATTGCTAGAATACCAATTAATATAAATCTTCATTTGTCTAAAAATACTGGCCAAAACATATCACAATTGAAATACTCTCATATTATTGGAAGTCTAATATATGTTATGAACTGCACTAGACCAGATATAACATACTCAGTTAGTAAATTGAGTAAATATACAAGTAATCCAGGAGTAGACCATTAGAAGACAATTATCAGGGTTCTTAGATACTTAAGATATACCCTGAAGTTTGGATTGTACTATTATACAAGATATCCAGCTGTACTTGAAGGGTATAGTGATGCAAATTGAATATCTGATATAAAAGATACAAAATCCACAAGTGATTATGTTTTTACACTTGGCGGTGCAGCTGTATCTTGAAAATCCTCTAAGCAAACATGTATTGCCAGATCCACAATGGAATCTGAATTTATTGTTTTAATTAAAGCAGGAGAGGAAGCTGAGTGGCTTCGCCAATTTCTAGAGGATATTTCAATATAGCCTAAACCTGTGCCAGTAATTTGTATACATTGCGATAACCAAGTTTTTTGAGTGTAAAAATTGAGTTTTTGGTTGACTTTGAGCCTAAATTAAAGTGAGACCCGATTGTTATTTTGAATAAAATTTCGTGGGTTCATATTCTACTTCGTGAGTAGAATAACGTAATATATTCACTTGCTCAAATCGAGTAAGAAATGAATGAGAAAATAGGCTCCAAAGTGACCCTCTTGAAACATGAAAATAAAGGAAGTGCAATATGAGATGTGGCACCAATCCCATATTGGTTGAGGAAGAAATTCAACATAGGCATATATAGGCCAAGTTTGCTCTATGGGATTGGGCCCTAAGGAGTACCACAGTTTTATGAGCAGAGCGAGTACCTACATGCCTTTAGTTCAACCACACACGCGCGCGCGCCGCATGCTCGCCACGACCCAATTGAGCTTGGGTGTGGGTGTGCCCTATCTTTTTAGATAAAATTCATTTAATTAATGGGCGAGAATTTCTAAATCGAAATTAATTTTTGGTACTCATGGGTCAGATAATCCAGTCCAAAATTAAAGTGTGACTGTTCATGAAGAACAATTTTTCAAGGTGTCCACTGGCTGATCAGTTTTCGTTTCTGGGTTGTGTCCTTTAGTTTGGTGTCTGTCCGAACAGTCACCAGACTATTTGTAAATACCTAGTTCATGGATTCATTTTCGATCAGTTTGTTTTCAACCATAAGACAGACATTAGAACATATCATTTTCGGCATTAAGGCAGTGCATTTAGAAAATACACAACACGATTTTTTGGTTCGCTGGACGGGCAGATTGGAGTACTACTTCTGTTCGTGTAAGATCATTGAATCCTGGGAGGCAGACGCTCGGTTTCCATAAGCACCGGGTGTGGGGGCGAAATCTGCCTTAAGGACATAGTTTCAAACACTAACCTTGATTTATCTAAAGTTCAATAACAGTTCCTGTTCTGCAATCGGGTTAGTATTTATATTTTGTTGGCAAATAGTTACGTGTAACTATTTACTATTATTGATTGTTTCGTTACCCTACTGTAACTGTTTCGTTTTGAGTAACTATTCTACAGTTCACACTTACTGTGTTATTTTATTTTAAGTTACATAATATTAAAAATTTTAATAAATAATTTTACTATATTTGACACACCTCAAACAACAGTTGTATCACTGTAATATTGAATATTTATTTCCCTCATATGCATTCGATCCCTTCTTAATAACCTTAATGAGGAAAGTCAATGAATTTGCAGTGGAACCACCCTCTTATTTTCTAAAATTAAGATATAGCAATGTTATCTTGACAAATAACCACCATTATGGAATTGAAAGGATATAGTACATAGAACCCCCCCCCCTCCCCCCAACAAAAAAAAACACACACACACACTCACACAAGATATACTATGATAATTGTTGTATAAAAAAATATAAAGGTAGTAAGTTGGGTTACTTTTAAAACAAGGTAATAAGATAAGATGCAACTCTTTGTTGAATAATGAAACAATGTTGTAATGCTTAGCATAACGATCTTCTTTTTAATTTTGTTTCTTTTGTTCTTTATGGTATAACAATTAATTAATGAGAACCAAACACTGTTTTTTTATGTCTCTCGTAGGGCAACAGGTAGAATTAGTTAAGACGTTAGATGACCATATATACAACTGAAGGGTCCAGAATGATGGGCTTCTGGTCAGCTGATGAGTTGTTAAGTGACTTGGCCGGACAAGTTCTTCAAAGCTTTCATTTTAAAAAATGCGAAATGCAATTTTGTATCGGATCTTATTTGTATTCGGTTTTTTTGTTTTGTGAGTTTCTTAAAAGTTAACTAGATTCATAGATGATTTTGTGGTTAAGTCCCACCTAGATTGAAGTATTCCGCACAAGACAATTATCATTGAAGAACATTCATTGTTTACGATCATTAGACTACAAATTAAGAACGTAAAAACCAAAATTAAAAGTTGATTGGTTGAAGTGAAACTTAGAATATATTAATACATCCTAAAGAAAAAAAAATGTATCTTCCAATTGATGAAAAGACTGGGTCAATTAGCTCTTGACCAAGGGCTACATTTCCAACCGAGAGATTGACATATCCCTACACTCTCAATTCTTCCAAGCATCTACCATTAGGTTCCAAAAGTGGGATCTATAATTGAACATTACACGATTAAAATTTACTAAAAGTGATATATATAATCTTGAACTTTTGCTTCTTGACCTAATCTCTACTCCTCTTCCAAATGAAAAACAAACCTTGCATTAAATATTAATGGACCATTGCGTGCATTTTCGGTTTACTTCATAGAGATAACAAACAAAGTTCTTGGGAGCCCAAAAATTTGATAAACAAAATTGATTAATACATTGGTGTTCAACATATGAATGACTTCATATCATAAATTATTGTCAACTTTTGTTGATTCATCTTGGTTAGCAATTATTTTAAAATATATTAAACCTTAGAAATATATTGGTGAAGCGGGGCATAAAATAAAACTTTGATAGCATATAAATAATAATTTCAAATTTTTTTTATGAGCAATTATGAAGTGAAATTTCAAATTGTTAATACAAAATGGTTTATCTTATTTATGATCTGTACCGTTTTGTGTTTTACGTCTTGTGCTTTGGCAGAAATGGTGGAGGGCCATGCGGCATGTTTGCAGATCGCATATGGGGAGGGAAAGTGTACAAAAACTCTTATCCAATGTATTTATTATTTAATATAAAATAATGCTACCTTTTAATTAGTAGAAATGATGTGGGTTAGCTACAGTGCATCCCTCTCTCTCTCTCTCTCACACACACACACAACTAGAATTGTTGCAAATGTCATGTGTGTGCAATATGCTTTTAAAACCTTTTTGTTATCTTGTTGGTGGTTTCTATTTAGATTGTTAATAGGAGATGGAAAGATATTTGTGTACTAAGTTTGAATATGAAAAGGGAAAATTGTACTTTAACCCACTTAGCACAACATTCTTTATTTGTTGAACAGAAGTTGTCAATGTATCAATGGCAAAGTAAAACAATACATATAATCTGGGGGATGAAGTGAAATATTTTTTGTCAAAATTGCAATGATAGTTGATGGGGGCAATGTGAAAAAATAATCATTTGAGGGATTAAAGTGTAGTTTTCCCATGAGGTAATTAGGGGTTTGTTTGTTAACATTCTTATGAAAACTATCTCGAATCAAACACTTCTTCAAAATATTTTTTACACTAATTGTTTGCTTTGTCAACTAAAGATTTCTATAGCACTTCTGCTTTTAAGTAGAAGTGTTAGTGTTCTCTGGTAAAAAAAAAAAACTAAAAATTTCTATACGTAAACTACAAGTAAAAAAAAAAGATAGAAATAGCCTAAGAAAAGTATATGGGAATATTTCGACCTCTTAAATCTCAAAAACTTTGTCACGCCTCATCCCGGTCTTCCTAGGATTAGATGCGACTAAGTTTTACATACACCTGTGAACAATTATTATAAGTTGTACTAATCAAACATGATATAATCCTACAGGTGCAACAATAACACTCATCACCTTAGTTATTAAACATAATGATATAACCTGTCTGATAACCTGTACTATATATAGACATTTGTACCAATCATTTATTTCTCAGGTTATAGACATATACAAAATCCCACACCCACATAGCATACATAACAAAGTATGCTTGATGAGTCTATTTACAAATATATACTATTAACCTACCATAAATATCTCTCATAAATATAATACACAGCCCAACAGTTAGTCATATCAATACTCAACCTGAGTGGTATCACACTAACGTTGCACAAGACTCAATCAACTGGACAGCGGACCAGTCTGCATTTTTCTCTATAGTACCTGAAAGGAGAAGCTGTAGGGGTGTGAGCTAAACCACGTGCTCAGTGAGTATACATGCAGTAAATGGAATGAAAATGATAGTAATACACTGAAGTAGATAGATACTACGTAAATACACGTATCAAACAATAATATCAATCCAATTCTAAAGAATTCACAAGCCATATCACATCCACACTACCCCTCATTGGGTAATCGATCCCACATGGATCTGTGTCTCCCGAATCTCTCGGGAACACTACACTGCTAGCACATCACTGCACGCCCAGTGACCAGGCATCGACGCCCCTGTCTTAAACAGTGCGTCACATTCCATAATACACAATACACAGTACAAAACATCATCTAATCACATAAGCACATAAGACATAATCCTGAAGAATTACTATTAAATTCTATCATTTACTACCATCTGATAATAGTATTTTCAAAACATGTAAAGATATATACCCACCTCCAATATACAGATCTACAATCTTTCGGTTCTATTGGTGGATTCTTTCGGTGTTACCGTATCTGTTCCGACATTGACTGTCTCACCCGTTCCACCTAACATATTTATAATTACAATATTAATATGTTTATCACATTTGATAGTTAATAATGTACTAATGCATGCAAATGATGCACCCCAAAGTGCCCCTGTAACCCCGATTACCACCCTATCTACTTACACATTAACACTTTTGTTCTAGGGATCACATTTCCTCCTCAAATTTCCAAATTCACTCACATTAATCACAATTAGAGTTAAGTAGGTCAAACACATTGATCGGGGGTCTATTTCCACACATTTTGATCTCGAATTTCAAAAACTGCATTTCCGACATTTTATGCGTTTCGCACCGGATATTATACTCATTTGCATTCAAAAGTCACATTATCACATCAAGCATTATTTACAAATGTTGCATGCAAAATTTCAGGTCATTTGGATTAAAATTCGCACATGTGATAATAACATTTAGAAATTAGGGGTTTGACGATACCGACACTCTTTTCTCAATTCTATCGCACTTTTTATTTGAAACCGTCACACTTAAATTCACATACACATTTAATCAATGCAAAATAGTCCCTAATTGCCCCTTTAAACCACTCATCTCATTCTCATAATTTTCGTTTTCAACCTAGCTCACTAAATGTTTCCCAATATTTATTTTTCACATATTTTTTCCTTCTTTCTTATACCCGTGTTAAACTCCCATTACAACCCATTGTAACCGCCCGTTAAGTGGACTCAATTCACTTAATTAAACTCTAAAAAAAATCTGTTTTGATCATAAAGTAAAACAACCCATCATTTGTACACAAGATAGCCCACTAATTAATTAATTATGTGTAATACACTTAATTAAACTTAATTTTAAATTAAAATAGCATACTCATTAAAACATGTTAAAATAGCTCATACATGTATAACAATATATATATATATATATATATATATATATATATAAAATTAATCACAACGTACAATTAAATTGAGTCACACATACCTTCCTTACTCACTGTTCAAATAGACCCACGCACATATATATTTTTTTTTTCTTGTCGTTTTCTTCTCTCTTTTTTTTTCCCCCTCTTGCTCTGCTCACTCTCGGCCTCAGAACTCCATTAGACGCACACACACACACTTTCTAATATGTTAAACACCCACACACACACCCACACTTTATACACACACACACACACATACACACGTGGCTTGCATGCACACGCACACGACACACCAATCTTTTCCTTGCTCTTTTGTTGTTTTTTTTTTTTCTTTTCTAAGGCCAACCCTTGTAAAGGTCACCCATGTAATGGGTTAATCACGCTTAACTCCCCTCAAGTTTTTAAATAATTTCAAAATTGACCCACTAGTATTTTCACACATAAAATTCTTATAAATGGGTCTCACAAATATAGCAATAATGGGATCCACATCCCCTATGCATGCACACATACATCATAGCTATGAAAGATTAATTTAATTAATCCTTTAATAATGTCATATAATTATAATTTAGCCCACAAAATTATATTAATATGCATGTAATGCGTGATTGGGTCTCACAACTCACCCCATTAAATTTAGGGTGAATTACATCCAGAATCTCTAAGATTTGTCACTTAAATACTCAGATCTCTTGACATTTGAAATATTACACACAAACCCCTTAAAGTTTGTGCGCACGTAATACTTAGACCTATGCTTTAAATATATCCGTTAATAAATTACACTTAGACCCCTTGAAGTTTGTAAGTATATAATACTTAGACTCCTTATGTTTAAAATATTATACTTAGATAAAAAAACACTCCAATCAAATATAAAATATAAAATATTTTAAATTTTACAATCAATATTTACGTTCTATTATATTAATTATTGAAATAAAATACAAAATAAAAAATAATTTTTTCTTAAAAATCGTAATTAGTATACAATTATACTATCTATTAGTATAAAACTAAAAAATTAAATAAGGGGTCTAAGTCATTCATAATAGAACGTAAATTTTACATCCAAAATTCATGTTCTATTATGTTATTTATTGAAATAAAATCAAAAATAAAAGTCTAGTTTTTTTTAAAAAAAAATCACAGTTAGTATATAATTATACAATCTATTAGAATAAAATTAAAATTTTGAATGAGGTGTCAAACTGTAATAGATACAATATATTTTAACTTTAATTGAGGTAGTTTGGTATTTTAATTTGATCGTTTAAACGACCAAATTAAATTCCAATAGACAATATAATTGTATACTAATTACGATTTTTTAAGAAAAAATTAAATTTTTATTTTTGATTTTATTTCAATAAATGATACAATAGAACATGAATTTTGGTTGTAAAATTTAAAATATTTGATATTTTATCTTTGATTGAAGCATTTTTTGTATAAGTATAATATTTTAAACTTAAGGGATCTAAGTACTATATATCTATAAATTTTAGGAGTTCTAAGTATAATTTATTAAATAATATATTTATAGTGGGGGTCTAAGTATTACGCATGTACAAATCTTAGGAGTCTATGCATAATATTCAAATGTCAGAGGGTCTGAGTGATTAAATGATAAACCTCAGAAGGTCTAGGTGTAATTCTCCCTTAAATTTTAATATTATCTACCAAAAGAATTTTACCTTTTTAATATTATCTAGCCACTTAATTCTACAACGTATTCCCAATTCTCCCCTTTTTTTCCCCTCCATTTCTCAATGCAAGAAATTAATTTGAAGATTGAGTGCTTGATTTCTATACATTTTAAAAGACTTTGAAAGCATTGATTCAAATGAATCACAAATTCAATAATAGTATTGGTACAAGTGGTATTGGGAGATTTGCTTCATCTATGCGTACATCTGACAGTTATTACTTGGACGAAGTCCTTGTTATTTGGCAACATTGTTTTGCTTTATTAAAACTTATAAAATTACATCGTTAAGTAAGTCAAATTTTTGAACTCAAATAGCATTACTCATTAATGAATATTGCATTCAAGAGGCAGAAACCACAAACTTTTTTGTGTTGATAAATGAAGAAGGGAAGAGTTAGGGTTAAGGTTAGGGTGGAGGAAGAGGGATGGAGGAGTGACTATAGAATGGAGTAAGAAAAGTAGTTTTATTTTAAAGGATGACATTTGATTTAAGAGCAATGTAATGGAAATCTAATTTGATGATTTAATCAGAGACATTATTCAATGCAACCATTTGATTAGTCTCACCAAAAAAATGCTAGTATTAAAGTAATTTTTGAAAAATATTGGATAGAAAAATAAATCTTTATAAAGTATGTTATTTTGACAAATCACCCCGCAAGTCATCTAATTTTCAATTGCCATTAGCCTTAACATAAAATTGGAGAAAATATTCAATGTAACGATTACACCCACGTTATCACCGCAACATGGTATAACTGATCATGTTGGACTATCCACCAAATTGTATAACCACCAATAACTTCCTCATTCAAAACTGTTGTGTAAGATTAGGGGGATTAACTTATTATATTTATTTATTTATTATTGATCAATTACACCACATGACAATGGTAACGTATTATAACTGTTACATTAAATATTTACTCCTAAAATTGGCCTCACCTAGGGGTGCAACTTGGGCGGGCTAGCCCGATTTCAACCCAAAAAAATTAGGGCTTGAACTAGGGTTTTTAATATTTGGGTTGGGCTTGAGTCAAAAAATTTCAACCCGAATTCAATTAGGGCCCTCCTCGAGTTGAGCAATCAGGTTCAACCCGAATTAATACTATATACATACAATTTTATCTTAGAACCTTACTCACTCTCAGTCTATCTCGGTATCTCACTCTCACTCTTAGATCCCTCTCCCCTGCGCCTCTTCCCTTTCTCAGCCTCTTACGTCAGAGTCTCAGCCCTTTCTCAGCCTCCTTCGTCTTCGTTAGAGTCTCAACCGTCTCAACCTCCTTCGTCCTCGCCTCTGGTTGTGCAAGGATTTTTTTTTAAGCAATGAACTCTATGTTTGAATAGTGAACTCTATATATGTACAAAGATTCTGGTTGTGTTTATTTGTGTTATGTATAGTTGCGGTTGCATTATATCTCCCATTGAGTTCTTAATATTATGGCTTTTATGTTAAAATTGATTGAAGTGACCCGAAATTAGCCGGTAAAGTAACCCGAAACCAAACCAAAATTATTAACCTGAATTCAACCCGAGCCCACCCGAATTAAACTCTGGCAATGCTCGGGTTGAGTTTTTCAACCTGAGGTAGGGTTAGAGTTAGGGTTAGGGTTAGGATTAGGATTAGGGTTGAAGATTATATACTTAGAATTGGGTTAGGGTTGACTGTCCAACCAGTCCAACCTGCCCGAGTTGTACCCCTGTCCTCACCTTGTGATAAATAGTTGAAGCTGTTAGAATTGATCAATGAGAATAGAGAAGAGAAATGAAGAAAAAATTATTCATTAAGAAAGCCTGTAATACACAGCTTACCTAGAAATACACAAAGTAACCCTTATATAGTAGGGCAACACAACATAAAGAAAATACCTAACTACCCTTATTATGAATACTCTAACACCCCCTCTCAACTCATGATGTGGTAGAAAACATCAAGATTTTGTCAAGAAGAAATCTAAATGTGCTATGGTTATGAGACTTCGTAAAAAATCCACTATCTGCATTGTGGAAGGAAGAAAGGGGAGAGTGATGGTGCCCTGCTGCAGATGATGATGCACAAGTGACAATCAATCTCAATGTGTTTTGTACGCTCATGGAAGATTGAGTTATGAGCAATCTGAATAACACTAGTGTTGTCGTAGAACATAGGAGTAGGATATGATACCAAAATGCCAGATCAGCAAGGAGCCAGCATAACCAGACTATCTCAGCTGTAGTAGATGCCATAGAACGATACTCAGCTTCAGCAGAAGAACGAGCAATAACAGTTTGTTTCTTATTTTTTTTCAGGAAATAAGAGAATTCCCAAGAAACAGGTAAAAATTAGTGGTGAACTTGCGATCCATAGAGTCACCAGCCCAGTCAGCATCAAAGTAAGCCCTGAGTTCCATAGATAAGATTGAGGAAAGAGTAAACTTTGATATAGAGTACCACGGAGATATCGAAGAATGCGAAGAACAGCAGCCTAGTGAACGGTGGTTGTGAGGCAAACAAATTGACTCACAATGTAAACAACATAAGAGATATCCACGACGTGATTGTAAGATATACTAAACTACCAACAATAGTCCGATAGAGGGTTGGGTCAGATAAGGGATTACCATCAGACGAAGAGTATACGAACATTAAGCTCTAAAGGTGTTTCAATGTCGATTATCTGATAAACGAGCTCGTTCAATAACATCGAAGCATAATTGGATTGAGAGATAAGATATCCTTTAGGAGAAGAAGCAATCTCAATACCTAAGAAATATCTAAGCTGTCCCAAATCTTTCATCTCAAAATGGTCTCGCAACTGGGTTTTCAATAAGCAGATGTCAGCAGTGTCATCACCCGTAATAATCATATCATCAACATAAGTAAGAGAATAATAGACCTGAGGAAGTAGACTGACAAAAAGAAAGTAGAATCATGGTCACTGGCACGAAAACCAAGTCACAGATAACCAAAAATTTTTGGCAAACCATGCTTGGGAGCCTATTTAAGACCATATAAGGCACGATAAAGTCGACATACTTGACCAGAACTATAAGATAATCCAGGGGGAGGTGTCATAAAAATTCTCCTAAAGTCAAATCTCCATGTTAGAAATGCATTTTTTCACATCCATTTGAGACAACTCCATTGGCGAATGACAGCAACTGCAATCACGGTGCGAATAGTAATCATCTTGGCAACATGAGCAAAAGTCTCATCATAATCTAGACCATATTCCTGAGCAAACCCTTGGCTACTAATCGAGCTTTATATCGTTTCCACAGATCTATCTGACTTGTTTTGTATCTTATAAACCCACTTATAACCAATGGTGTATTTACC
>CAUOFW020005246.1:0-27874 GCA_963454935.2 Ilex paraguariensis
AAATTGAGTAAATTAAAAACTGGAATAGAGAGGAAGATTCCTCGCGGTGACTGTTTTCCCATTACGTAATCACCCAAATCCTGCATAGATATTAAATACGTAGAAAGATGGGAGAGAGAGGACTGAGGAAGAAGCTTTCTGGCAAGTCTTGAAGGATTGTATACGTTGTGCTTTGCCTATTTATTGTTAATTGTTAAGGTATAGCAGTGTGAAATAAAGAGAAGCTGAGAAACCAGATAAGATTAGAGGGTGGGTTGTGACTTGTACGTCAAGAGTTTGAGTCGCAAGAATAACTTCGTCGTATGCAGGGCAAGACTGATCCTCCCCAAACCCTGTAGTTGTGAAAGCTTTGTGCACCAAACCACCCTTTTTGGTGAAATCAGAGGAAGATCAAGGTGTTCAGTTACAAGGATGGCAGAGAGCATAGCTGAGAATAATAGGAAAGATGGGTTGGTGTTCTTTGGGAAGGGTGAAAGAGTGTATGGTTTGGATAAGCTCTTGACTTCCAAGATTGAATTTCTGGGAAAGGGGACCTTTGGATCCACTTATAAGTCATTCCTGGATGATGGGGTGGTTGTTGCTGTCAAAATCTTGAAATTTGATTATGTTTTAGGGGTTGAGAGAGAGAAGATTGAAAAATTGGGAGAGAGAGTTCATGAAAATTTGCTTCCCCTTAGAGCATACCATTGCACCAACCATGGAACAGTTCTTATATATGATTACATTCCCATGGGAAGCTTGTCTGCTCTCTTACATGGTAAGCCATTTGATTTACAATTACAAATTTATCGACAAAATTATTACCTATTATTACAGATGATAAATCAATTACACTAACAAACTAACAATAAAAAAATACAGCAATACAAAATGAGCTTGTTCAGCTATCTGATTTCTACCTCTTTGTCCACACAGGAAATGGGGGTGCTTCTAAGACTCAACTTGGCTGGGAAGTAAGGTGCAGAATCGCCTACGGAGTTGCCCAGGGCATCGAATACCTCCATTCCAGAGGCCCTGATGTTTGCCATGGAAACATAAGGTCATCCAACATCATCCTCAACGACAATTACGATGCCCACCTGTCTGATTTTGGGATAGACCAACTCATTTTACCCCACTCCAAAGCTAACCTCATTGCTGGTTATCAAGCACCGGAGCTGAAAAATAGCAAAAAAATTTCTCAGAAGTCCGATATCTACAGTTTTGGTGTCTTGCTTTTGGAACTGCTTACTGGTAAGGTCCCAATTGATGCCCTGTCCAAGAATGAAGGGGTTGATCTGCCTAAATGTGTTCGGTTGATGTTTCAAGAAAAGCCAGTGATTGATGTGTTTGATAGTGATCTGCTGAGGTACAAGAATGTTGGGGAACAAATGGTTCTCATGTTACAACTTGCAATTTGTTGTACATTTGAGAACCCTAATAAACGACCCTCTATAGATGCTGTGACCAATAGAATCAAGGAGATTAATAGCTTCACACGGATAATCCGAAAATATATTATTAATTGACACGAATAATAAAGCTAGTTTAATACAAAGTCCATGGAGTTTTATTATTTTTTTTCCATTTCTTGATATATTGTTGTATGAATTCTTGTGATAGTTTAAACGTTTTTTGATTATTTTCTTAGGATGTAGATCAAATAAATGTGTAAATTACAATAATGTACCATTGCAATTCAGGTATCACAAGTTTAATTTACGAAAAAAAAACTTCTTTATATATATGGGGATAAGACATCTGACATCATCAAATCCAATAGCAACAAGAGCCTCTATAATAGGCAAGGCTTAAAAACTTATATTGGGTGGATATAATCAAAAGAAAAAACAATCATACTCATAGGATGTGTTTGCTTGAAAAAGTGAGATAGGATAGGATAGGATTGAAAATTTAACCCCAAACTCCTTCAACCCAATCCAATGAAGGCGTCTACAAGTCTAAGAAAAATTCATTCTTTATCTAACCCTTTTTTGACTATACTTTAGTATTATTTGGTGTCCGTATCGTACACGTATGTTAATGAGTAATCATTTCACAATGTTTTATCAGAATTTTACCATCATGCCCTTATTGACATGTGCAATCTATATAATTAGAGTAACTCCAAAGATTTCTTTAAAAGCTTCTTCTTAATTATTTTAGTTAGCCCAATCCTAAAATTTGCTTCCACCAAACTAGCTATCCCACTAGTCATTTTATATAACTCTCATTCGACTAGCTCTATCTGGGGAGCCAACATATTTATTTATTTTTTTTTTTTTGCGCCATTTTTCTCATTCCATAGCCCCTCATCGTCTTCATCCAGAATCACAGAGGAAGGCTGGCTGTGGAATATTCTTCCAAGACACACATATAGACTTCTATCTCTCGGCTCCCATATCTCTCGCTCTCTCTCTGTGCTCCCACTGAAACTCCACCAAAACCCCTCTAAAATTAGACCGAAACCCTCATTGACCCCACTGACACCCCATTGAAACCCCAACGCAACTGTACAAAAAAAAATACCAAAAACTCACCGAAACCCCATTGAAACCCCACTGCACTACACCAAAAATCAGACCAAAAACCCCACTGCAACTGCACAAAAATCAGACCAGAACCGCCACTGAAACTGCACCAAAAATAAGACCGAAAATCATACTGAAAACCCCGAATTGTCTCCCTTTCTTTAAGTAATTTGAAATTTTAAAATTTTTGAGTTTTTCCTACGTCATTAGAATTTGTGGATCTATAAATTTCTCTAATTGACAATGACGTGACATGTTACGAATTTTTTTACATTTTAATTATTAATAGTTAGTTAAAGTTAATTGAATAAATTAGTTAAAATAAAAAGCGTTTTGGGAGTGAATAAATAGAAGTTGTTCTTTAAAATAGATAGTGTAATAAAAAAATATATTTTAACTAATATTCTTTGAGTTGCTCTAAGGGGTATACACGTTATTTTGCATACTTATCTTTTTTTTTTTTTTTGAAGTTATTGCATACTTATCTTATTGGAATCCTTTTAAGTCGTTTTGTATCCCACCCTCTTCGTGGGTTTAAATTAACCCATCTGATTGGGTCATGAGTAGATTGCTGGTTTGGATAGGCCTGAATTGATTATCTCCTGGTTAAATAGGTTTGCCAAATATGGGATATGTGGGACCCTTTGGTTAATTTTATCCAACCAACCTTTATATCTATCTTTATCCAGTCCAACAAACACCTTCTCAGGATTTCTTGTTACCGGATTAGACAAAAATCTACCAAATCCATAATAACACAACATTCTTTTAACATATGAGAACAATGAAATAATTTCATAAATTTTATGGAAGATAAATAGTTTCATATGGGGCTATTATATTGTTCTTCTGAACTCCCGAGATTGTACATCACTCTTGCTTTTACCTACACATTTCATTTCCCTTGTCTTCTTTTTACGTTTTGATTTTTATTGAAAATGCTATACAGAAACATCATTGCAACGAAAAGGATGTAGAAAGTCTGGGTATTCCTATCTCCAACCCATAGAATCGTTACATTGTAAAACATAACAAGCTAAACTATCGGCTGCACCATTAGCAGAGCATCAGACCCATGATAAGGAGAAGTCATTTAACTATTGAAGTTCGCTGCCATTGTTGGATTTGCTCAATGAACAGACCACATTCAAAAAAAATTTGCTCCTTATTCCCAATATCCTTCAAGACAAACTTCGCGGTCCCCTCTAATTGAAGTCTGCCAAACCCCATTTCAGTACTCATCTTCATCGCATAAGAGGTAGCCAAAGCCTTCGCAAACACAGCATTCAGTGGACTCTTAACTATTTTGCTTAATCCCCCAAGAAACTTTCCCCTCCAATCCCTGGCAACCACCCCAACACCCCCTGCTTTGATTGAGCTAAAAACCAATCCTCCGAAGTTAATCTTCACCAGTGGGATAACACAGTAAGACAACGGGTTATATCCCTATGAATACCACGACATTGAGCCTCCGTATGTTGATTCAAGTATGAAATAGAGAAGTTCACAATTTGATGAGAGTATTGAACAGCTTGCTCCACTCATGCCTTATTCCTATTGAACCAACAAAGACCATAATCAGACTAACTTCCTTAGTAGATAAATTCCTAGAAATGATTTTCCACCGGTATTCTTCGTCTGGATAAATTGCACAGTATTGGTAAGATGTCTTGAATTGCCCTCCAAGCAAAGAACTTAAACTTTATTGGGAATATCCAAACTCCACACCAATTCCCATAGTGTTGTAGCGCCACCATCTAACCTTTATTTCATAATCAAATAATAAGCACTTCTAACTGAGACTTTCTCGATTTTTGCATACTGCCAAACCTTTCTTCCATTTGGCAAACTTGGGCAAATGGGGATAGAAGCAATTTCCTCTGCCTCAAAATCCAAGAACAATTCGTGTAATCAATCTAGCTTCCACATTCTAGATTCCTGGTTTATCAGGGAACTCACAAAAAACATCATCACCTATATCCCAAAGAGGGCTGATTACCTTGAAAGTGGTTGGTTTTGGAATCCATATGTCGCTCTTAATAGAAACTGACCAATACTCCATTACAAACCTTCAACCACATAATTTTTAAATTCTTAATTTTCAACTTGAAGGATTAGAATTTTCATAATAAAACCCCAATCATATAAAAATCTAGCAATGCTATCCGTTTGAATAAACTTGTACTGGTATAAAATGTCAACAAAAATAAAAAACTTTTATTTTATAAAAATATCCATAAAAAATAATTAATGCCCACACTATCATTTTTTTGTACACTTCAAGAACTAAACAATGCCAGTTTTGTGACCGTTATTCTTTCTGAAAATAATTATCGAGTTGTTTCATCTCTAACACTTCAACTTTCCTTGATCTGCTTCTCGGTCTGTCACTTATTCCTCTATCTTTCACACGGGTCACGGTCATGAAGCAATTGGCGATTAACACTTGATAGTCGATGACCAACTTCAAAGAGAGGATAATGCTTTCAAATAGAGGTTGGGTCCGGGGGGTTGAGGTATGTGATGACCCGTATAAAAATTAATTATTAACATGTTAATTAGAGAGCTAATTATCATTATATATAATTAAAAATTATTTTTTAAAATTTCAAATAAAGAAATAAACCTCAAAAATAAGGGTCTGTTTGGTTTGAGTTTCAAAAAATAGTATCCGAAAACAGTTTTTGAGAAGAGTTTTAAGAAAGTATATTTTAATGTTTTCTGAAATGAAAAATTTGTTTGGTTACATGATTTCAAAAATAATTTTACAGAATAAAAAATAATAAAATTTGTTTGGACAGCGTAAATATATGTTTGAACAATAATTCAAAAATTAATAAAATATATAGAAAACATTATTTTTAGATTGACAATTTTATTAAAAAAATACAATCAACCAAACTTTAAAATAAACCAACCATATTAAATAATTTCATCAAAAATAAAATCAATATAAAAAAAATATATCAATGACATTTATCTAAAATAAACCAAATAAATTCAATAGAAAAAATATACAAACACCAATAATTTTTTTTTCAAAAAAAAAATAATAACACCAAAAAACACTCACACCATCACACAATATATATATATACACACACACGTCGCCAATAAACACACAATATATATATACACACACACATCACACAATCTATATCAAACCCATCACACACAGAATCTATATATATACATACATATACACATAGTTACACAATACACACACATCGCCTAGATTTAAAGAAAATCAACATAGATTTGAACCCAGATTTGAAGGAGATCAACCCAGATCAACATTTGAGCCCGACGCCTTGAGATCGCTGGAAGAGAGAGAGAGAGAGAAATGCTTGAGATCGCCACAACATCTGGTATGTTTCTCTGATTTTCGAAAGTGGAGTGAGAGAGAGAGAGACGAACGCTTGAGAAAGAAATAAAAAAAAAAAAGAGTGACTGCAATAGCTACTAAGGAAGGTCGAAGGAGGGACTTCATTAAAAATGAACAATGACTTTATATTTCGTGTTTCCCAAATTTTTAAGAAAATTCTCCAATACACAAGCCTAATTTGTTTTCTGTTTTTGTGTTTCAAATCTTATTTTTTTTCAAAAATTTGAGAACAAAAATATTAAACAACACAGGTTTGGGGTGTTTTAAGAACAAAAAACTGTTTTTGAAAACTAAACCAAACATGCCCTAAATTTCTTATGTGAAAATGAGTTAAACGATTATAATTTAAGTCATCGTTTGTGTTGAAAAAAAGGTCATACGTAAATAATTAAACGTACATAGGGTAACAAGTGTCCAAAATTAACATGTGTCTGGGTCATGCAATAAACACACACAAAAAAAAAATTTGAAACTCACAAACAAAAGTGGACAAGTGTCCAACAAATTTTAGAGTGGACACACTAGTATATTTTAAAATTTTTTTAATAGACCGTAAAAGTTCATAAATTTATATTTATTGAAATTATATTTAATACTTTTTAAACATAGAAAAATTATAATTCGATATACATAACATGAACAAAAAAATAATAATTAAAACTTCTTATCAAGAATGCGACTAATTATTATCACTTACAATTGACCATAATATATTTTTATTATTTGAAAGAGTTACAAATTAATTTTATCAATAATACTTCTTTTATATATAAAATCGCTGTAACAATCTTCGATTTATGATCCTATAGTTTACTACATAATGACATACATTTTTAAAATGAAATAACCCTACAATTTTAAACATCAATATTTCAAAATATATTCGAACATGTCTAAAAGTTAATAATAATATTAATTGCACCTAATTTGAGATTTAATTAATAGAGACCTAATAATTTGCAACTATTGGATAGATAATAGAGTTTATTAAATATTAAAACTAACTATTATACTTAATATCGCAATGTACTAAGTCCTTAAATTAGGTTTCAATAACATTGTTTAAACAATTCAAAATCATTTAAGTAGGAGTCGATTCACATCGATATAACTAAAACACAATATTAGGGTGGACACAATTAAATAGGTCTAAATTTTATTTCAAAAAATATATATTTAATATGAAACAAAAAAAAAATTGAGGGGACATGTGCCCACCTAGCCCAAGGGTGGCTCCACCCTACAAGTGTCCATGTATGATTTTCATCTTTAAGCAATGTAAGGCATGCGACTTGAAGCCCAAGACTTCTACTCTATAAATAGAGTTTGCCGAGGATTAAAAAATGATGGGTTTTGGGTTGAAAATTAGATGGTGATTTTAGTCTTGATTACTATGAATTTATTTATGTTACTCTTAAATTGATGGTGATCAAATTTATCACAATTCTCCATGATTTGAGATATATGATAGTATATAATATATTTTTGTTTTTCAATCTATTTTTAAATAGTATTTTTTTGATCATTTGAAATTTGTATTACTATTAATTATTTTGGTTGATATGAACTCCTGACACTTTTTTTGAGTTGACCTGTATATTGGACTAAATATTTTGGAATTGATTGATACATGTATAAAGTTTGTTTAGGATATAGTTGTGAAATATGATTGTGGCCATACAGAGTATGATTGATCAATATGATTATAATCCTATGGTGTGTGATTATTCAGTATCAATATTTATATAATAAAACAGGAGTGTGTTTGAATTTTATCTCAGTCATATTTTTCTCTCAAAATTATCACCAATCACTTATCTCATCTATCATCATTTTGTCAGACTCAAACATCAAATCACATCACTCATTTATATCACATGTTTAATCATTTATATATTTCTTCCCTAAAGATATCACATCACTCATTTCTATCATATATTTAATCATTTAATATTTGATTAATTTGTAGTTAATATATTTTTAAAAAAATTAATATAATAGGATCGATTTTTTGGACGTTCAAATTTTATATTTTATCGTGTCTTTAGACATTGGTTATGACTAGTGGATTTATATGCCCAAGAGAGAGATCTCGTGTTATATATATATATGATATTAACTTGCTATTATTTTTCAAATGATTAAAATAATAAGAGAAATTTTAAATTGTTGTTAAATGAATAATCGCATAAATTTGAGTTATGGGCGTATTGATTTTCGGGTCAAATTTACTTTTTAATGTGTTTAAGGTTGATAAGGGTAACTAAATAAATTCATTAATTATTTTAGATCAAAATAACATTATCATTGAATTTGGAAGGTCCCGAAACCTTGGAATAGACGTTTAGCTCATATAGCATTCAGAGGGGTAAAATAATAATTTTAGTATTTTGAATATAAATTGACTTTGGTTGTAAGATAAATCATAAGATCAAATATTTTTAGGTTAAAGTAATATTAAAAATGAATTTGGAACATCGAAAAACCTTAGAATAGTCATAGGAATCAAATTGGAGATGTTTAATGGTAAAACCGTAATTTTAGAGAAAAATACATTTTTTTTCCCTAATAAACAAACAGTAACATTTGGGAATTGTTGGGTTTAAACCTTATTTTTAGCCCCATTTCTCCCATTATTTCTTTTCATTCTCCCCCACTACATGGTAGAAACCCTAGGACAAAATAAAGGGAATAAAAGAGAGAAGAATAAGGTCTCTAAAGTTTGGGCTTTGCTTGAGAATCTTAGTAACTTGGCTTGGAATTCTTGATTCCTAAATAGGATTTTTCTCTCTCTTGCATTTACATTGTGTATCTCATGTATTTTCTTTAGCTAAAACTTAATATGTGTTTAATGACAAATTACTTATTTTAAATCTTAGTTTAATGTTGGATATACCATGAATTGTGAACCTACATGCATAAAAATAATTTTAGCGTCGTAGGATTGAAACCCTAGTTTAATTTTGATTATGGGTATTTGATTAAACCTATAATTTGGGGGTTTTGAAGTATGCTATGATCTTATACATATTGTATATGACTTATTTTCTTGAAAATTATTGTGTTGCTTTGAAAATACAAATTTTGAGATTTTGAACCTACTACATATTTGATAAAATGTTAAGGTTATGACATGAGTTTTCAAAAAGGTTTATGGCTATAGAAAATAATGATTTTTGAAAAGTGTATATTCGATACTAACAAACAGAGATTAGTAAACGGTTGGAGTCTATTAAGTGGGTTGTCGAGGCATCACAAGTTATGCCCTACACGTCCCCCTTGAAAAAGAAAGAAGGACGATAAGACTCTAGGGTGAAAGTCCCAAAAAATTTTCCTGGGATAGTTCATGCGTGAACCAATATTTGATTGATTATATTGTTCGTAAATGAGACATACATGGTGCTTACTATGATGACTTGACTTTAAATGTATAAATCTCTGATTTATAACTTGTATATATTCTAATAATGACGTGTTGAGAGATTTTTTTATAAATGATCTATTTGCTATCTTGTACATATATTTGATTATAAAAAGCTTTCATTACTTATTCATATGGTTTGTGAATATTAGTATTTAAAATTTTGTAAATACTTGAAAAATGATTATTCTACTGGCTGGTTGTTCATTCCTTACTAATACTTTTAGGGGGTGTTTGACAGTGACATGATGGATTGGACTATTTTGGATTTAAATCCCAAAAAGCCAGCTACAATGTTGGATAAAAAAAATTAATTTTATTCAATCCTTGATTTGGATAGGAATTTATGCTATTGTGGGCCCCATGGACAAATCAATTTTTTTTTAGATCAAATCTCATAACTTTGATATTAATTTACCATCTTACCCTTGAATCCTATCCAAACCTATCTCATTGGCTTGACAATTCTTGATTACTACTTTAATATTGAATTTAAAATTTATAACTAGTTAGTTATTGTAAAAAATAAATTTTTTGCGTTCCACTATAAACAAATTTTAAAAAGTCGATCACAAATTTATTGGATCTACCCAAAATATTATATTGAAATTAATTAACAAAAGATATTGACAAATAAATGCAATAGCTGAAATTACATAAATATTAACATTAACCTGTCGTTGCCTTGTAAAATACACAAAGTAAAACATCCTGGTTCATGTTCCGATACACAAACATATGGTCGTATTTCATATGCAAACATCTAGTATTTTGTGTTTGACTCTAAAAAAATTTAAAAAATTTGACCACAAATATGTTTGATCTTGTCAAAATATTATAACAAATTTAGTAAACAAAAAAAAAAGGAATTTTACAATGACGAGGAAAGGGAGAGGGAAGAAGAAAGAGAGAGATCCAAACAAATAACACCAAAGATGATAGGTGTAGCTCCCATTGACGAAAAGAGAGAGAGAACCAAAAAAATAAAACCGAAGATGGTGGGTGTAGCTCCCATTGATGGAGAAAGAGAGATGAAGAGAAACAAGGGAGAGAGAGACAAAACAGAAAAAGGGTAAAACAAATTAATCTGTTGGAAAGTTCACAGCAACGGGGAAAGGGAGAAGGAAGGAGAGAGGGAGAGAGAGAGTTAACAAAGAGAGCCAAAAAAAAAATTGAAGATGGTGAGTGTAGCTCCTATTGACAGAGAAAGAGAGATAGAGGGAGAAAACAAGGGGAGAGAGAGACGGAACAAAAAAAAGGGTAAAAAAAATTAATCTACTGAAAAGTTCAAGCGACGAGAAAATGAGAGAGAGAGAGAGAGAGAACATACTTGGTCACAATGGCAATTGACTGCTGAAGTGCTTGGTGAAGAAAACTGTTGAGGGATAGCATGGTAAATTGCTCTTCAATCCTGTTGGCAAACAAAGTATCCCACACCACCCGTAGGTTTAAGATATCCAGCTGAGAGTGGATATTTAAGGTCATTTACTAAGGGCCGAGGAGAATAAGCGCAACGGTTATCCCATGAGATTTTTTGCATCCAAAGTTGGGATATGTGTGCCCTAGGACTATTTTAACCCTCCCCCACTTAATCATCACTAATCCTGCCAAACAAACACCACCTTAGGGACTAACATCACCTTAGGGACTAACATGCATACTGGGGCATAGGTGATGGAATGCTTG
This sequence comes from Ilex paraguariensis, assembly GCA_963454935.2. NCBI lineage: Eukaryota > Viridiplantae > Streptophyta > Magnoliopsida > Aquifoliales > Aquifoliaceae > Ilex > Ilex paraguariensis. Next base: position 11,003 of record CAUOFW020005246.1, read on the forward strand.
TGGGAGTTTGGACTAGATAAAATATTTTTCTGAATATTTTTGTATTTATCTTTAAAACTTATGTAAAAATGCCAACACACAAACATTGTCTTTGAAAAGGTTGTTTTGAGACACTTGTGGTGTACATGTGATCATCCCATAGAGGGATTATTATTTTTGGCTATTGTAATGTAAAATTATGACTTTATGTATTTATATATTAAGTTTTGGTATATAATTGTATTGGATATATCCGATTTTGAGAGGATTTTGTGGGCCTCTAATTGTCATCCTGGCTTTAGTTGTACTATATTTTAAAAGAGGCATGTTGTAGATATTTAGTTAATTTTGAATTATGTTATGTTCTCACAGAGATACTCTTACTACTTGGGTAGAAGTCTAATTTTCCAATGAAAATCTGGCAAAATTTAAAAAAAATATGTTTTGATAAAACTAAATGTTTCATTTCTTTCTATTATTATTGTAAACTGGCAAAAGATTTTGGAATAAATATTACTTTTTATTAAATCACGCTTTTAATGAAAATTAGGGTATGACACCAAGTATCACTTGTCATGCCATCAAGATGAACCGAATATGAGGCTATATTTGATAGTAGTTGAGGTATGTGATTTATCGAAGTTGATTCTTGATTTTGTTGTCCATGGTGCTTATCGATTAAGTTATTTAGTGTTTGATCATCGGTATTTTATCGTTAAGCATATTATTTCTTATCGTATTGTTTACTTTCTCGCTTTTAATATTTTTTTAGGATGATATCGAAAAGAACCAAAGTTGCTATTTGAGGAATCGGAGATGGTCAAATTTTGATATAATTTTTTTAATCAAATTGAAATTGCAAGTTTTATTGGTCATTAGAGATCAAATTTATAATTAAATTTTTTATCGAAGTAATTAAAGCTATGGTTTTGTATTTGGAGATATATTATTGGTATATTGTGATATCAATTAACGTCTCCAAGAAACCGGGGGCATTATAGAGTTTATATATATATAAAGAAGAATAATATATCTCAAATAAAAGTCTTACCCTAGAGAGATCTATTAGGACTCTTATACAAGTGGTTTAAATAAGATAGTATTTTTGGATAGGTCAAACCCTTATATATATATATTTAGGTTTATAGGGTCTTTTGGTAAAAAGACTTGTGGAGAACCTGTCCGGTGAACAAAGAAAAAAAAACGTGACAGAGGGAGAGAGAAGGAAATAAAGAAAAAGAAAGAGAGTTGTATCCATCGAAGGTATGTAGATGCATTATTTATTTTGTGAGTTTTGTATTTTATTATATCACATGGTGTTAGATTTCATATATATATATATATAATACACAAATAATTTTGAAGATATTAAGTTGAATTTGAATGTATAGTTATTTGTGATTTGATTGAGTTTAATAGGTTGAAAAAAAAAAAAGGGTTTGGACTTTTCTTTAAAGTTGCAGAACGTGGAAGGGTTGGAAGGATGAAGAAGATAAGTCAAAGAATTATGTCATCTATTCCTTTGATTTCAAAGAGCTTATTTTGACCCCTAAATTTTTCTAAACTTATTTTTAACCACCTTTTTACTTACTAAGTTGCAATAGTAGAATTTTGAAAAATTTATGGTAGCCCCGAAAACAGAAAATTCATTTTTAAAGAAATTACACTTTGACACACAAAGTTTCAAAAATTATGATTTGACCCCAAAACTTTTGAAACTTTTTTTTAAACAGTCCTGAATACTTCCATAGCCTATTAACCCATATTAGAAATGATATTTATATGTAAAAGATATATTAAGTATATATCAATAGATAAGAATTATAAAAATTAAATATAAAATCGTGAAATGACGAAGTTAAGAATAGAGATTGATTGTTATATGTTATTTTGGATTAGGTAGTGATTGCATTGAAGTTGGGAAAGAGTGCTTTGAATTGAATTTTGGGAATCAATGTGAGTAGTTACTACTTCTTTTGGGATAATTTTCTATATTAAATGTTTAGGTGCGTGCGTGTGGATTTTTCATATATATGATATATGTGTTGATGTTTGTAGTTGTAATTAAATGATTTGAAATTGTAAACTGTTATACATGTGAATTTTGGAAAAGTTGTGGGATGATTTTATATCATTGTTTTGGTGATGAAAGGAAATTTTGTGTGTGTTAGGACTAAAATTACAGTGTTGGTGTGCGTGAAAGTCATGTTTATGAGATGAGAACTGAGTTACCAGGTCTGAGTGGTAACAAGATTATATACCGGCGTGGTCGGTACAGAGAAGTGCACATAAGTGTCAGTCATCAGGCTAGTGATGACAAGAGATGGGGCCAGTTACCAGGCTAATGGTAATAAGAGACGAGATCAGTCATCAGGCTAGTGATGACAAAAGATGGGCCAGTTACCAGGCTAGTAGTAACAAACATGATTTAAAAAATGTATTTTAAAACTGAATGTGTGTGTACGTGTTTTGGGTTATAAATGTCTTTTCATTTATAAAGTTATTTGTGATTATGAGATCATTTTGTTTACATTATTATGTGGGAGGGATTGAGGTACAATTTATTGTACTTATATATGTAACAATTCTTATTTTTGTATATAAAATGTGGAATTTATTTTTACACCTCATTAGAGATGGTTGCTATTCACGGGTCTTTGTGCTCATCTAAACATTTAACATTTTTCAAGTTAGGATCAATGTGAGGAGTAAGTCTATAGACAAGGGATTAGAGGACTTGAAGATTTATTTTAATGTAGGTCTTGTCTTTTATAGTTTTGAGACAAATATTTAATTGTTTTGGGAACAATATTACTGATGTTTACATGGATTTAGTAATGATACTGGTGATGTTTAGTTTATTCCTCTAGTATTCATTAGGTCGGTAAAATGTATCACGTTATTATTTGTCTTATGTTGTATTTTATATTTATTATGCACAGAGTTAGTTGGTTAAGGCCTTGGTGGCCGGTCCGCCGCCCACCCTATGTGATTCGGGGTAGGGGTGTGACAAGAGTGGTATCAGAGCATATGTTTATAAATTACCAGAGGATTAGGCTAGATCTGAATGGTTATGTAGGTTTTAATTGGTTTTAGGTCAAGGGATGTAGAATGATGTTAATAATTAATATAATGATTTGTGTAGTGACTAAGACTAGTTAATTTGTTTGGTGTTTTGTACAAACAAGAGATAGTTACAAAATGGGATGGTAAGGGTGTTGTAAAAAATGTGATTGACACTAATCGAATTTTAGAGCCTATATATTCTTCTGTGTCTCCTAGAGTAGTAGTGTGATTGGGCGTGGAACCCAAAACACTTGAGTTTGCTTTGATCGTGACAACTTTTACGGGTGATTTTGAGTGAGGAAATATTGTGCACCCAAGATGTAAGGTTCATATTGGAGAACGTCAGTTACTAGTTTTATTGAGTATTTTTAGACCTTAGGGGGTTTTGATATAATATTAATTACGGACTGGTTAGTCACACAACATACGAAAGTTGGCTATTTTGAAAAGGAGAGTCATGTGGATTTAAGTTTCGAGGGGACAAAAATTATTTAATCCCCAGTCTTAAATCTACGAGAGCAAGCTCAAAAACGAGTAAAGATTTTTAGGAAAACGTTGGTAATATTATTGATACACAAAGCGAGTGAGTGTCTCCTGAATAGATAACAATAGAAAGAGAATTTTTGGATGTATTTCAAGAAAAGTTGTCTATGCTACCATTAGGGAGAGATAAAGTTTACATTTACAATTGCTTTGGGGTACTTTACTTATATTTATTACTGCGTATTGAATGGCTCTCGCTGAACTAGAAGAATGAGAATTCAATTGAAAATACATTAGACCAAAGATTTATTTAACTTAGCAATTTGTGGTCGGAGTGTTCATGTTATGTTTGTAAAGAAAATGATTGGACTGTGAAATGATACGTCGATTACTACCAGCAAAATAAGACAGTAATAAATAGTAAATATTTTTTATGTGGTATTGAAGATTTATTTGATTAGTTGTGAGGGGTTAGAGTATTTAATAAGATTGATTTTGGATTAATTTACTCTAGTCAAAAGAAAGAAGTGGTGGTGTTTTAAAAATTATTTGTTGAATTGGGATAATTATATTGTATTTTTTTTTTGAGAAGTCATTGAAGTTGACCAATGCTACATCTGTTTTTCTGGATTGACTAAATTGGGTATCTTAACTTTACCTAGATTCATTTGTTATTATATTAGTTGGTGTTACACTTGTGTATTCTCGTAGTAAGAAAAGAATTACCCTACTCATGATTTTGAGTTAGATGTAATTTTTTTTTGCTTTGAAGTTATGGAGAGATTGTTTAAACGGTAAGACATATAAGATTTATTTCGATTACCAAGGTTGAAAAATTTATTTACTGAGATGAAGTTTAATTTGTGAAAAAGAAGATGCATGGAAAGTCTAGAGACCATGATTATTCTATCATTATCATGTAGGCAAAGCTACTGTAGTGGTTCATATACTGAGCAAGAAATCATTAAAAAGTTTGTGTTGTATTGTATTGAGTATACTCGAATGAGTAATTTTCTTGATTTGAGATTGATAAAAGTACATGTGATGTTGACTGGTATAGATATATTATTAGCTCAATTTCAAGTTAGACTCTTATTGATAAATTGTATCAACTAGCAAAAACAAAAGTACACATGTGCAATTATTTGAAAAGAGGTGTAACATGATAGCAGGATATATTTTGTAACTTGTGTTGAGGTTATGTTTATATTTTGACATAAGTTATGAGTATCAAAAGAGAATATAATGAAGAGAGACATTATAGATACAACTTATAATTCTATGTTTATTCGAGGAGTACGAAATTATATTGATATTGAGAATCTATTATTGGTTGAGTGGAAAGAGAGATTGTTGAATTTGTAGTCAATGTGTAATGCATTGACAGATAAATATTGAATATCCGTATCTTACAGGTTTATTACAACTTCTTTCAATTTTTGAATGAAAATGAGAGTATATTATTATGAATTTTCTATAATGACTTTCAGGATATAGATTGAGCATGAATCTATTTTGGGTTATTGTGGATTAATTGATGAAGTTATTGGTAAAGATGTTCCATTTTCACAACATACCTTGTGTTGTTATGCTTATGAAGTATATATACCTGATTCTCCATATATATTGGTGGGAGCAATCTATTGAGCTTAAGGAAACTCTTAATTATGTTGAGGAGTCAATTCATATTGGGTAACAAGAGGATTTTATTAGTCAAGGTATTATAGAAGAGTTACTCAGGCGAGGACGTTACTTGTGAAGTAGATAAAATGATGAAAATTTAATATCTTCATTTGTTTTCACAAGGTATATAAATTTCGAAGATGAAATTCTCTTAAGAAGGGGAACATGTAATTACCCATAAAAAAAAATTATTATATTATTTTGGTGCATTGGCTATCTAGAAGTAATATATATAATTAAAGAAGATTAATATATCTCTAATAAAAGTCTTACCCTAGAGAGACCTATTATGACTCTTATACATGTGGTTTAAATAAGATAGTATTTTTGGATAGGTCAAACCCTTATATATATATAAATATATTTAGGTTTGTAGGGTCTTTTGGTGAGAAAACTTATGGAAAGTCTGTCCAGTGACCAAAGAAAAAAAAACGTGAGGGAGGTAGAAAGAGATAGAGAATGAAATAAAGAAAAAGAAAAAGGGAGAGTTGGATCCATTGAAAGTAAGTGAATGCATTATTTATTTTGTGAGTTTTGTATTTTATTTTATCACATGGTGTTAGATTTCATATATATATAATACACAAATAATTTTGAAGATATTAAGTTGAATTTGAGTGTATAATTATTTGAAATTTGATTGAGTTTAATAGGTTAAAAAAAAAAAGGATTTGGACTTTTCTTTAAAGATGCAGAACGTGGAAGGGTTGGTAGGTTGAAGAAGACAAGTTCAAGAATTATGTCATCTACTCCTTTGATTTCAAAGAGCTTATTTTGACCCCTAAATTTTTCTAAACTTATTTTTAACCACCTTTTTACTTAGTAAGTTGCAATAGTAGAATTTTAGAAAATTTATGGCAGCCCCGAAAACAAAAAATTCGTTTTTAAGGAAATTACACTTTGACACCCAAAGTTTCAAAAATTATGATTTGACCCCAAAACTTTAGAAACTTTTTTGTAAATAGTCCAGAATACTTCCATACCCTATTAACTTGTATTAGAAAGGATATTTATATGTAAAAGATATATTAAGTATATATCAATAGGTAGGAAGTATACAAATTAAATATAAAATTGTGAAAATGACGAAAGTTAAGAATAGAGATTAATTGTTATATGTTATTTTAGATTAGGTGGTGATTGCATTGAAGTTAAGAAATAGTGCTTTGAATTAGATTTTGGGAATTAATGTGAGTAGTTACTACTTTTTTTGGGAGATCTTTTTATATTAAATGTGTGGGTGCGTGCGTGTCGATTTTTCATATATATGATATATGTGTTGATGTTTGAGGTTGCAATTAAATGATTTGAAATTGTAAACTGTTATACATATGAATTTTGGAAAACTTGTGGGATGATTTTATATTAATGTTTTGGTGATGAAAGGGAAATTTTGTGTGCGTTGAGACTAAAACTACAGTTTTGGTGTGCGTGAAAATCATGTTTATGAGACGGGGACTGGGTTACCAGGTCTGAGTGATAACGAGATTGTATACTGGCGTGGTCGGTATAAGAATGTGCATATAGGGGCCAGTCATCAGCCTAGTGATGACATGAGACAGGGTCAGTTATCATGCTAGTGGCAACAAGAGATGAGGTCAGTTACCAGGCTAGTAGTAACAAACATGATTTGATAAATATATTTGAGACTGAATGTATGTGTGAGTGTTTTGAGTTATAAATATCTTTTTATTTATAAAGTTATTTGTGATCATGAGATTATTTTATTTAAATGATTATGTAGGAGGAATTGAGGTACAACTTATTGTATTTATGTATGTAACAAAGTTTATTTTTGTATATAAAATGTGAAATTTATTTTCATACCTCGTTAGAAGTGGTTGCTATTCACAGGCTTTTGTGCTCATTCAAACATTTAACATTTTTCAGGTGAGGATCAGAGTGAGGAGTAAGTCTATAAATAAGGGATTAGAGGACTTGAAGATTTATTTTAATGTAGGTCTTTAGGAATAAAAGTCTTTTATAGTTTTGAGACAAATGTTTAATTATTTTGGGAACAATATTGCTAATGTTTAGAGTAGTGAACCTTACGGTTTAATTATTGTTTTACATTGATTTAGTAATGATGCTGGTGATGTTTAGTTTATTCATCTAGTATTCATTAGGTCAATGGAATGAATCATACTATTATTTGTCTTTCGCTGTATTTTACATTTATTATACACAGGGTTAGTTGATTAAGGGCTTGGTGGCCGGTCCGCTACCCACCCTATGTGATCCAGGGTAGGGGTGTGACACCAAGTCTTGGTTTGGGTTGGGGACCAGTTTAGGTTCGGGGTTTGGGTTTGGATCGTGTCTGGGTTTGGGTCTAAGGGTCAGTGTCTGTGTATTTTAGTGAATTAGTGTGTATATGTATTTTGGTGTACTAGTGTGTGTATATTTTGGTGTATTAATGTGTGTGTCTATGTATATGTGCATGCATATTTTGATACATTAGAATGTGTGCTTTTTTTGTGTATTAGTGTGTGTGTGTGTATGTGTTTTGGTGCACTAGGGTGTGTTAGTGTATTTTTTGGTTTATTAGTGTGTGTGTGTGTTTTGGTGTACTAGTATGTATGTGTATTTTAATGTACTAGCGTGTATATGTGTGTGTTTTGGTATTAGTGTATGCATTTTGATTTTATTACTTTTGTTATTGATAAATAATCAATTCAATGTGGTAGTCATTTGTAATACATCTTAATCCGCTTAATTAAATTGAGTGTTATTGAAATTTATTTAGAAGCCACATCAATTAATATAAGTACCTAACCCATTAATTTATGGATAGATTGAACTAGTTAATGCGTAATGTGTTAAAATTATCACATAATCACACCAATTTAGTCAAATAATGATTAGTTTATATTCTCAACTTAAAAAAATGTAAAAGATCCAAATAATAAATATATTAATTTCATTTTCACATATTTTGATTCTTAACAATATATTAGCTACTCTATTTTTTTATTGTTTTGACAAAATTATAACTTAAAATGGTTCACATGCCCGTGCACTAACTAGTCTATACTACTAATAAAAATACCTTAATATGAAAAACTTTTGATTCACTCTATCCTTCTACACTTAATATCTAAATTATCATCATATTTTTATACATTTAAATCTCCAAATTTCATCTAAGATCACTTTTAATTATATATTCCCTGTGTATAAATGTCGATTTTTATGAAACTTTTTGATTGATTATATTATTCTTAAAAAATATATGTATCATTATAAGTTTTAACAAAATATTCAAATAAACTTTCAAAAATTTCATAAATATAATATTATTCACCTTATTTATAAAGATAATATTATGATGACGTATTTATATTTTATTTTTCATTAAAATGTTTAACCCTTTTATTTTTAAGATAAAAAATAATGTATATAGTTTTACATGAATTTTTAGTCGCAGTAAATTTTTCAAAATGTGTTAAGATTTTATGTGAAAACTTGATTTCTTTTTTTAAATTTTAATATGCTTTATAATATGTATTATAACATTGTATATTAAATTTTATCCCAATTGACCTAAATACTTCTAAATAAAGTAAGGTTCGAATATGATTGATATATTGATAATTATTTTTATTTTGTTCAATAATTTATAAGTGAAATTTCAATCAAATTAATTTTCTACAAATATCAATTTTTATGAAACTTTTTAATTGATTGAATTACTCTTAAAAAAATATGCATTATTATAAGTTTTAACAAAATATTCAAAAAAACTTTCAAAAGCTCTATCAAATATAATATTCCTCATCTCATTTATAAAGATAAAATTATGACTATATATGTATATTTTATTGTTTATCAAAATGTTTAACTATTTTATTTTTAAGATAAAAAATAATGTATATATACTTTTACATTATTTGTTAGTCACATAAACTTGTTAAACTGTGTTAATTTTATGTGAAAACATGAATTATTTTTAAAAACTTTAATATGCTTTATAATATATATTATAGCATTGTTTATTAAATTTTATCTTAATTCACCTAAATAAATCCTAAATACAGTAAGATTCCCATACGATTGGCATATTGATAATTATTTTTATTTTATTCAATGATTTTTAAGTGAAATCTTAATCAAATTAATTTTAAAAAATTTAATTTTCAAACATCGCTAAAAAATCACTTTCAATTACAAAATTATTGAAACAAAATAAAACTTTAATTATTTCTTCTTTTTTTATTATTTTTTTTAAAGTTAGAACAATAAATCTTGAAAATATACACAATTTTCAAAAATTGTATAGTGTAGCATGATAGATGAAAAAATAATTTTGATAAATTTGATATGATATTTAATTTAAATACATATATATTAAATATATATTTATTAATTTTTTTAAAAAAATTATTCAAGAAGAACGTCGTGCATTGCTAATACACATAAAATAGTACAAAAATAAAAAACCTACGTCAAAAAATTTTATTGGACAAAGCAAGTAACGTATGATTTTGGATAAATTAAATTTTTGCAGGTCTTTTCGTACAAAGAGTCATTCACCCTAATTTTTAAAACTCAATTTCTTTGTTGTTATGTTTTCATTGCAGGATATAAAACTCAAATTCCTTGAATTTGCTGTTTTGGGTTGATTATATTTTGGGTCTTTTAGAAAAATGGATGATAGGAAGCATAGAGTCAAAGGATTGGTGAAGAAAGTAAACAATCATTCTCATCATCTTTTTCTTGTGGTAAATCCACAGGCCAAGGTAGAGTCTTGGCACAGAATATTTTCTCAGAGTCTTGGACTCTTGGGTTCACCTTATTCAGGCACCGCCAACCAAATCCTACTAACCGCCCATCCAAGGTTCTCAATTCTGACCCAACTAAACCCTTCTGTTCCATCAATTTCAATGCCTTTGCATCAAGAAACAAGGAATAAATACAAAAACATGCATGAAAAGCTGATTTTTTTTTGGACTCAATATGCAAACCAGCAAATGGGTTTGATCCATTTGACTCATTGATCACTTCTGGGAAGTGGGAAGAGAAATCCAAATGGGTAATCTATGCAAGTGTTTGATTGTCCAGTTTGTGGCCGAGGTTTAGGGTCAGAACAAGAGGTGTCAGACGAGTTGTAAGTAAATCAGAAGATAATGATTTTGGCTGACTTGGAGGATTTGGAGGGTAGTGAAAGTGGTGAATGTGAAAACTGAATTGGAGTTTTCTGTTGTACACATGTTTCGGGGGAGCCAACCAAGCGGTCCGTTGAGGTTGTGCTTAAGCTTCTGAATAATGTAGTTAGGGATTCAGAAAATGCCAAGTTTAGGAACACTGGGCAATCCGCAGATAAGGGAGGCTTTGAGTGATGTACCAGGAGGACTGGAGTCGTTGGAATGTGTTGGGTTTGATCTGAGAAAGGAAGGTGGGGAGGTGTGGGCACTTATGGGAGTCCCTCAGAGGAGCGAATTGGTCAAATTAAGAATGCAATACTGTTGCTAGTGTTACAACATTCAACTCAAAATTAATGGACAATGAATGGAGAGGCCCTAAGCATATAAACCAACCTTGGGTTTGGGTAGTCCTAATCATTCGATGGTGGGTCTTTCCTGCAAGAATCACAAAATGTTGAAGATTTGGCATCTAACGGCCCAGTTGAGGTAGATGTACCTGTTGAGCCAAATAAAGTAGATAAACTGGTAAATTATTTTGCTATTATCTGCTGCAATGTTGTATAGTATGATAATTCTTTGTTCCTTGTGCCATAGTATTAAAGCACTTACTTTAGGCTTTGAGTTTTACCTTGACATTTGTTTCAGGCTTTGAAATATGTTTTGCTCTGAATCCGGGTTTCATTGGATGTAATTGGATCGAAAAGGATTTTAAGTAAAAGGAGAAAAATAACATTTATTGTTCGGTCTGTTGGTGCTTCACTGTCAGGGAATTGTTTCTTACAACTGGAAAATTAGTTGTCTTCTTCGTAAATCATTGAAATTGAGTAATATTTTTGAAAGAATGTGCACTTGTTTCTTAATTTATATGTAGTAAAGAAGTTCTGCTTGAAAGAAACACATTCTTCTATGAAGGATATCCGAATCATATGTTTGGGGAGATAGGGTGCGATACAATCGTCAAACAAAAATATACCAAGGATATTGGCATGGGTTTGGCTTCCTAGCGTTTATCATGTAGAAAAAATGAAGGAAGGGGAATTCGACCCCTAGCTCTTAGCTTGAATGGTATCTCTGGCCATACCCATGGTGGAGGTTCAATTTTCTAATCTAGGTTGATACTTGAGTGATTTTTTTTTCATTAATTACAGGTGGAACACTTTTTTGAACAATAAAAGACAGGTAAAATTGAAACAGGACAAACACACAAGTTGAAAACAAAACCCCTGTCACGGATGTTAGAAATGGTAGTACTCAGTTGATACTCGCCATAAAAGCGCATTTGCCAAATCTGACATAAGATTCTGACCATGAATGGTCCACTGTCTCACCTGTTTTCACAATCACATACATGCTTGTGAAGAAAGTTCTGGGTGGTCCTGCCTGAATTCTATATTTATCATGATCAACGATCGAGGTAAATATTTAACTTAAATGGAACAGTGGAGAATGAATTGATGTGGAATAGATTTATGATTATTGTCGTTGACAATAAGAGATTGAGTGAAAAAAAGAGAAATTTTTTTATCAGACTGTGGAGCCAATATCTGGAATTCTTCACAGTTGGAAAAATTTCACCTCCTCTGGAAGCTTTCGAAAGTTCTTCCTCAATCTCCTGATCATTTTACTGCAAAAAGTAAAAACAAAATGGCAGTCAAATGTCACAAAAAGCTGAGGGAGCTGAAGCAAATGTTTGCTATAGAACTATTCCCAGTCTTGTCTGGTCAACACAGTCTAGAATCAGTACAATAAGAAAGCTGTGTTTGACGAAAGATCTTTCCAAATTAAGTGTGATAACTAATACAAAGAGCAAGCTTGACATGACAATTAAACTTATGTAAGCTTGACTGTTGAATTTTCGATTATGGGGGTTTTCTGTTTCCCTGGCAGATATGCATCATCTTGAATGAACCAAACTTACTTAGGATGTTGTGCATGGATAACTCATGTCCCTAGAGAAGCTTCAAAGACATTCCCTCATAATGTCCTTATGTCTCTTCATTGAACTGTATGGGCCCGGACCAGATGACAAATCATAGGCCAATTAACTCTATGATAGTTTTTGGAATATTTTATATCCCGTTCGTGTTACATTTGGACAGAGAGATGGAGGAGGGGGAGAGGGGAATAGGTTGTCTTTGAGAGGGTTAGAAATAACTTACAAAAACTGTCTTTTGGTTTTTTTTTTGGGATGGCAAGGAAGGCGTTCGGTCTTTGTGAATAGTATGGAAACTAGGGATATTGCTGGGTTATACATGCTAATGTGTAGATGAGTTGTAGCCAAGGTCTCTGAAATGTTAATCTCTTGGCTTTACAGTTTGGAAAGCATATTCAGAAACATTTTACCCTTTCAATTCAAATTTGAGAAATCAGTGAATCAGAGTTTGTATGCGTAATAGTTTTTTTTTGAATTTAACATTAAATAACAAACTTCGACTTTCTTAGATGACTAGTATTAGTGTAACAAATTTTAAAATCAATTTGAGAACTTATGAATTTTAACAGTCAAGGTATCAATCGAATGTGTCTGGGGCAAAAGCAGGCAAGGGGAGCCGCTTATGTTTGTCTAATTGTCTACATGACACAGCCTCTAGGGTACATCTCATCTTGGCCTTTGTTCATGTCTTATCATTTTTAGGTAGTGCCATTTTTGTCGTGCCATTTTCGAGTTAAATTTTTTTGTGTCATGTTTGTGTTTTCTTTGTATAACCCATTTACTAAAAGTCATAGATCAGGACTCCCTTTCTCTCATTCAAGTCAATCACACAATAGGTCACCATAAATTAAAAATCTATTCGATCTCCATTCTAGTAAAACCAAAACAAAAGTCATACAATTCTTTAATATTTTATACAATTATAGATCATGAAAGCAATCAGACAATTTTTTTTTCTGGAAATTCCAGTTAAATGGATTTATCATGTCAAACTCGAGTTATCCATATTGAATACTAACCCAACTCGTTTAATAGGCACGTTAATTGGTATGTTATTTTCGAGGTCATGTCAGGTCAGGTTCCTATTTGTTATGTTGTCATGTCCAAAATTAACATCCCTACCTCACAGCACAAAGATCTGCTTTCTTGGTAACATTCATTGTGGTTTCTTCTGGCATCTTTAAGTTGTTTTTGATTCTATTTATTGAAAAGATGTATTCTGAATCAAATTACAAATAATCTGACTGCAATCCAACAGTTGACAATAATTGGTAACATATGGCCAACCCAATGACTTAAAAGTTTTGATTATCCCTCCTTATGAGATATATCTCTTTCATACCCTGCTAAGCACGTAAGTCTTTTCTGCAACAGGATCTTTCTTACACCTCCATCTGAGCGTGTCCCCTGGGAAAGACCGAACTGCATCATGCTTCAGAGTTTGTGGGCCACTCTGCTGCAAACTCTGGTCTGGATTTTATTTTACGTAGCTGAAATAAAGGAATCGTTTGGGCTGATTAGGGAGTGTCTTGTGGATGAAAAGACTGTGCGATATTGTACTTTAAGTTGATGATGCTCAGGGCGTTTAGTTTGCTTAGTGCCAGCACTAATCAGATGATCAATAGCTTACTGGCTTTGCATTTGACATGATCTTTCCATATTTATTTAGATAATCTATATTAGGTTAGTTCCCCTGCACTGTTTCCTAAACAAGTGGCTGCAGTAAATCTATATGTTTTGCCTATCATTGCAATCGTTGCTCTATCCAACATGTCTTCCTAACCAACCATATAATCTCATCATAAGTATATGTAATGCCCTAAATTCATTGACCATATTTGTTGGGGATATTAAATCCTGGGAAAGTAGTGTAAATTCATCAGTGCTTGCAGCACAGAGATGTATGTCCTAGATAATGTGCGTTGGTCATCCTCTCAACCAAATCGAATTGGTTCTGAAAGAATGATAATACAGTATGAAATCCAATCAGAATTTTGTAGTGGTCAATTATTCATTAATGATCTCTAATCAGTTCCTTGGGGGTCAAATTCATAGACACTTATGTTCAGATTTGGTTTGGGATGAGTTGCTATTGATGAATGTTTTGAATGCAGATATATCCAGTGTTATGAAAGTCATGCCTAGGGGAGAGGCAAGCCTAGGTCTCCTGGCAAAGTCCAAGCGAAACGATGTTCAATGAGGCAAAATTAAAGCAACCAAAGGGATCACTTTTTCGCTTAAGTGCAAAATGTCCAGGTGAGTGCTTTAGTGAAGTTTTTTAAGTTGCTTCCTTTGTCTATTATGAACCGTTAGATTGATCAATTGGATTTTGATATGCCCATAACAACCGATTGCCCTTTATCCCTATATATGTCTCATGACTAAACCCTAATCGACCCTGAATTTGCAGTGGAGACCATAAGTTGCTACTAATTCTCTTCTTCTCCCCTTTTTCTTCTTCTGTGATGGTGCTACTGGAATTCTGCACTTCTTTTTCTAGCTCGAACTATATTTTTCTATTTTTTTGGCTGGAATTGTATTTTTTTTTTACTATAATTTTGCTTTATGGAAGCATTAGCTAGATGTTTAGTTACTTGAATTGTGTGTTTTACAGTTCCAAATATTAGGATTTGGGCATTATTCATATTTTTTTTGGAATTTAAATGTTTATGCTATGGTTACCGTTAAGATTTGAGATATTATTATTGGTTGTTTGAATTTAAATGTTTTTGGTTTTTTGGTTGCATTTGAATATTTAACATTTGTGAAGGTAGAACTTGAATATACAAATAATTGAACTAAAATATTTGCTTGTTTTTATACCGTTCGCTTTACTTCGATGAAGCGCTTGCTTCTTGCCTAGGATTCAGGAGACCGGTTCGCTTTGGTTCACTTTACGCCTTAAATAACACCGGAGAGAACTGCATAAATTTTCTTTTGGAGTATCCCCAATGAATCTAGTTATCTTCCCAAGTTAGAATACTTAAAGAGTATTTAGCCTTATCCAGCAGAGTGAGCATTTAATATATGCAAACAATACTAGTATGGTAAAGCACACAGGATTAACAGGAACAAAAACTACCTTGCCCAAACTATTTGGCAGTAATTATTGATTTTTGATTCATTAAGCCTTTTGAGAATGAGAAGTCTCATGATTGTTATCTTACTGGAAGTTATGAGTTTATTATATATCTTTTTTTTTTTGTGTGATAAAGGAAATCCTACTTTCTTGCATACTTTCAATTGATAGTGGTATGGTTTTGTTGAGTTGAGCAGCTATGCTTTACCAAACCTTTTCTTTGCTGGTCTCACTGTATATAAAGTATGCTCTCTGTGTTACGTTTAACCATTAATGATTCATTTCTTATCATTTTCAGCTCCTGATATTTCTCATTTATGAACATAATAGATCCGGATCTTCTTTGTCCCTGAACATGCCAGATTCTTTGTAGTCTTTCACTTGAAGAACTGAAAAGAGAAATGGATATGAGGAAGAAAAAGAGAGGTTTTTATTTCTAAGTCATACAATGAAAAGCAGGAAAAAGCTGCAAGGAAGAGGTACACCAAAAATGTAATCAGGGTGCAGTTTCCTGATGGAGTGCTGCTTCAAGGTGTCTTTTCTCCTTTGGAGCCAACTACTGCTCTCGATGAGGTTAGATCTTTTAGTTGCTTCTATTACTTTCTATTTGTTGCATTCGTACTTTCCTGGAGACCATGCACACCAAACGGTGTAATTGACTAATAGTCAAAGATATCGTTGATGATCTGATTAGAAAGATAGTCCATTGATGGTTCTGATGGAATAAAAGTGAGATATTTTTATAGTTTTATTACTTTTTCTAGCATTTAGATAATATTATCTTACTATCTCTTTAGTTGGCATCAAATATTTTTATCCGAACTTATAGTGTATACTGTGTTAGTATGATCTGCACTCCATGTGGCGAAGAAAGTTGCCAAGCTCCTGAATGTAACTGTATTGGTGGTGGTGAGCAATGTCAATACTCTCTCAGAAACCTTTGTAGAGAGAGAGATCTCAAGTCTTGTGAAGGAGAGAAGAAAAATGACACTGATTTCAAACTTCATAAACTCGCACCAGAAACAAAGAGAGCAAAAGAAACTTTCATATTATAACCAAAATATTCACTTGACGATTTTCGCATGCACATTAACATACATTTTATGCCCAGCCATCAGTTGAAAACCCACTTTCATGTGCCTCAGGTTAAGTTGTGGAGAGTGGTAAAGTAAAATCATTTATTTTACCCAAACAAGTAAATCAAGTGCAAGATAAGACAAAAAAGTGTGAAGTTGTTTGCTATAACCTAAGAGCGAGGGTTGAACATCTATAATTATGTTTTCTTATTTTGCTGGCATGTTTGATTGTTTACTTATTGAAATTTCACATGCTAATCCTTCCTGACTTTTCACATATTCTTAGACGCATCAAATATATTGGATTTAGCGATGTAACATGTATAGGAGAAGACTACATGATTGATCAAGACCGTCGAAAACAATGTTGATCGGGCATCAATCAGGGCTGATTTTGGGCAATAGTGTCTGAATATTATATAAGATCCCATT
>CAUOFW020005247.1:11434-43965 GCA_963454935.2 Ilex paraguariensis
ATATATATATATATATGTATATATAAATATTGGTATATATATTTATACGTATATATCTATATATATATTTATTTATTTATTTATACCTATATTTGAAGATCCAAAATTGTTCTCCTTGTTTCCAAAAACTTTGACTCAAATCTCATTTTTTCCCAAAATTTAGAGAACAAAAATGCTAAACAAATAAGTTTTGGGTATTTTTAAAATTTTGATAACAAAAAACTATTTTCGGAACACAATCCAAACTTGGCCTTGGACTTTAACAAATCTTGGATTCTGTAGGAGATTTTGAATACCATCATCACCTCCTATTATTCTGTTGGGGATTTTCAATCGTCTAATATCGTCTAAACCTATAGGATTACTTTGGCTTTGTCAGCATGAAGGTTTTTGATCTTTTCATAATATTTGAAGATACCATGGGTTGGACCTCATCAAATTCCATGGCTAAAGCAGACAATTTCTCTTGTTGTCTCTTTTTCTTTAGCTCAACCTTATTAAGCATTGATAGTAACTCCTTGGACGAAGCCATAAAAGAATTAAAATCAAATTCATTTTCTCGAACTAAAGCTGTCTCCTCCCTTCAATCAAATTTATCTGCTTTGATTGTGGCTATATCTCCTTCCCCTTATTTTGCTCTTTACTTGCCTTTCCTGTGATGGTCTCTTCCAATTCTGGATTCTCCCTTTGACTATCATCCTTCAGAGGAGTAACTTTCCTTTTCCTACATGCATCATCGCCATGGCCTTGCTTCTTACAGCTCTTGCAGAATTTTTTTCTCCTTTCATAGATTATCCTTTGCCATCTAGCTCTTTCCCCTCCCATGTCAATCCAGATCCTATTAGGATTATTCAATAGGAGATTGATCACTACACATACCCTTGCCACTCATGGTTTTGTCAAAGAGAGAGCAGCCTGATCATAAGCTAAGACTCTTCCAATAGGCTTTACTAGGAGCTCTAAGTAAGGTTTTTTGAAAAAATTCAAAGGCAAGCCAGGTAGTGAGATCCACAAAGGCACAATCGAGGGCTTGGAACAAAGCCAGAAACCATTTAAAAATCTGAATAAGTAGTCTTCTATCAAGGTTGCATCCTTAAGTCATGTCTTCACATAATCTTCTTGCAATTCAAACCTTGGAAGCACATGCTTTTGATCAATGGATCCAACTGTAAAATCACCTTTCCATTTGGATTTGATTACTTCTTTAATAACCCAAGAGAAGGCCTACCATAATAGCATTTTCCAATCAAGGTATATTGGAGGGATTGGCTGGACTTCTGGATTTCTTCATTTGTAAAATAGAAGGCTGGTTCTCCTTGGTAAAATACTATAGGCTTGTCAATTTTTTCTGGTAATGATCTATCAATGGGTTGCAGAGATTGATTTTTTAATAGAGAAGCATAGGTTTGGGGTGAATTAGTGGATATATCTGGTGGTTTTGGTGGGATTTGGTGTTGTGTTGGTGAAGAACTCATGAAAAGGAATCAAGAAGGCAAAACTTCTCTCTCTACTATCCTCCTTAATTGAATGCCAATTGACATCTAATAAACATTTAATTCATCAAATTAACTTAACATTCAATTTCATCAAATAAATATTTAATTCATCAAATTAACAATCAATTTAGCCAATTTATATTCAAATTCATCTAATTAACACTCAATTCATCAAATTAACATCTAAAATTATCTAATAAAAATTCAATTTATCAAACCAACACCAATGTAACATAGAAATTTATTGAATAAACATTTAATTCATCAAATCAACACCAAATTAATATTTAATTCAACAAATTAACATTCCATTTCGTATAATAAACATTCAATTAATCAAATTAACTATTTAACATTAAATTCATCAAATTATGCTTCAATTTCATCCAATTAATATTCAATTCATTAAATTAACACCAAATTAACATTCAATTCATCAAATAAATACCAAATTAATATTCAATTCATCAAATTAGCACCAAATTAATATAAATTGTATGAATTGAATATAAATTTGGTGTTAGTTTGATGAATGAATATTTATTGGATGAATTAAATGTCAATAGTTGAATTTAAATATTAATTTGATTAATTGATTGCTTATTAGATGAAATAGAATGTTAATTTGGTGTTGAGTTAATGAATTAAATATTTATTTGATGAATTTTCATATTACTTTGGTGTTGATTTGATAAATTGAATTTTTATTGGATAATTTTAGATGTTAATTTTGATAAATTGAGTATTAATTGGATGAGTTGAATGTTTTTTTTTTTTGATGTGAAACGACAATATTTATTATAAACTAAATTTGAACGTCATTTTGGAGAAGAGGATCCAAAAATTTTGGATAGTCCTCTCTCCATAAGACAAAATTATTACAATGAAAAGCATAGTGAGATAGTTTATCCGTCACAACATTAGCAGAACGCCTCACCCAAGAAATAGAAAACTCTTGGAATTGTATGACAAGCTTTTTAATCTATTCAATGAAGACTCCTTGGCTGGAAAGATTCGGTTCCTCTCTCCTGATATCCTCCACAACTGATTTTGAATCTCCCTCTAATATAACACTAGTTAAACTTATCTACACTGCATAATATGCAGCCAGCGCCTCCACACATTCGACACCCAAAGGACTTTTCACTAGCTTACATAAGCCACCTTTGAATTTACCCCTCCAATCTTTGACAACCCCAATCCCCACTACTTTAATAGAGCTGAATGCAACCCCATCAAAGTTTATCTTCACAACACCACAAGGGGGAACAGACCAACAAGACAAGGCAACACTTGGAGGGGAAATGTTTCTTAGAGTTTTGCGATTCTGTGCCTCCATAAACTGCTCTAGATATGATTCTAAAAAGTCTATTACTTGGGCAGGGGATTAGACAGCCCCTTTTAGACGAACCTTATTTCTATTATACCAAATAGACCAACAAATAACTAACACACGACTTACCTCCAGTGATGATAGGCTTAGTGTAACAGCCCCCAGCCAGTTATGAATCGAAGTAGTTGGACAATCTAGCATCCTTATTGAAGATTCCAACCACACCTATTTTGTAAAAAGGCATTTTAGGAAGACATGGATTGAAGATTCATGAGCAGCACCATAGAGGGAGCAGTCATTATCTACATTTAATTTCCTTCTCACTAGGTTGCACTGTGTCGGTAATATATTTGGGATCGCCCTCCATGCAAATATCTCAACCTTGTTTGGAATATTTAAGCTCCACACAAAAGCACCACCCCATTGTCCTTGGCTGCTGCTTGATCCTCCGTGAGATCTACTGTCCATAATCAAGTGGTATGCATTCCTAACCGAAAACTTCCCCGACTTTGTATAATGCCATACTGCTGATCATTGGGAAGATTTGGACAAATAGGGATTGATAGTATTTCCTTCGCCTCAAAATCCAGAAATACCTCATATAATTTGTCTATCTCCCAAGTCATTAAATCATCATCAATTAGTGAACTCACCAAAACATCATCTGCTAGCTTCAAGAGAGGGCTGATAACCTTAAAACTAGTTAGTCTTGGAATTCATCTATCTGATTTTATTCTGACATTCCTCCCATTGCCAATCCTCCAGCGTAGGCCCTCTACCACATACTTTTTAGAATCCAGCAAACTACGCCAAGTAAAAGAGGGATTATAGCCTAGTTTAGCGTCCATAATTGATGTGTTAGGGAAGTATTTAGACTTTAACACTCTTCCCAGCAATGATGATGGATATTGAAAAAGCTGCTAAATCTGTTTAGCAAGAAGGATGTAGTTAAAAGCTTCAATATTCCGGAAGCCCATCCTGCCTCTATTCTTCGGTCTACATAATCTCTCCCAAGCTAACCAATGATTTTTCCTCTCAGAACCATTACTACCCACCAGAACATCGCCATCAAACTGTTCAGTTCTGCACATAATGTAGAGGGTAGCTTAAAACACAACATAGCATATGTTGGGATGGCTTGTGCTACCGACTTAATAAGGACCTCTTTACCTGCACTAGATAGGAGTTTCTCTTGTCAACTTTGTATATTCATCCAAACCCTTTCACGAATGGAATCAAAAATGACACGCTTCGTTTTTCCAATCACTAAAGGAAGCCCCAGATATTTATCATGTTGTACAACTATAGGAACTCGTAACATACTCTGAACTTCCCCCAGAACAGCAGACGAGGTATTCTTACTAAACACAACAGCAGATTTTGAGAAATTAACTTCTTGTTCGGACGCCACTTCATATTTATGGAGACACTCCATAATAGTCTCACAGTCCCCCTTGGTGGCCTTGTAATGCCCCAAAAATTGGGGATCCTTAATTTAACAAAATTCGGGCAGAGTCTCTTTTGTACGAAGAGCTCTACCCAAAACACAACCTGTGCAATTATATTATATTAATCACACCGAGTCCATTTATGAATAAATATTGACCACATTACTGTATAAAACTATTTTCATCATGAGAACACTAATATGATCCATAAATAAATAAGACTTCATTTTTCATCCATAAAATTTACAATATTATCCAAAAGAATATGCCCAACCATGTCATTTACATCCCAAAAATTTAACTATCATAGCGCAACGGAATAACAAAAGAAAAACTAGACTTCACAATGTTCAAAATAAATATCCTAGTCTAGAACAAAAAAAAGTGTTGTTCTAAGTGTTCACCTCGGGATTCACGCTCCCGTCTATCGGAGTCTCCCAATGTTCAGGCTCCTCGACTCCAAGCTCTTCCTCGAGAGGATAATCTGAAAAGGTTGTTAAGTAGGGGGTGAACACGAAGTTCTGAAGAAAAATTCTTCCAAACCCGAACAAGGTTTAGAAAAGCATATAAAATGATCAGTCTTATTTTACAAATAACATATATAACTTTTGAAGAAAACAGGGACATTTGAAACAGATCTCAAATTTAAGTAACAACAATAATTTAATGAATAAAAGAACTCAATATACAATTAATAATTCATTTCACCATAAATTGTTTCTCACAAGTTCTTGCGGAATCCCATACTTCCCAATATTTTTGTAGAAACCATCTCTGGTAGAATAAATAATAATTCATAACTTGAACATTTCACAACAATATATATATCTCAACTATGATGTAAGACATCTACATGAATCAACACATTGAGTAACATCTAGCCCACACACACACACACAAATCTTCTCAAAGACATCCAAACTTTAGGAATGACGTATATCATACTAATGGCAGTGACGTATCCAACCCAGACATTAGTATACTAACCCTCTGCCTCGATACCCGTGAGCAATAGCGGTTTAGTCTTACCAAAGCACTAACCCCACTATGAGTGGTAGGAAAAGTTCAAACCCACACGAAATATGAAGAACGTCTACCAACTCTACGATATCTTGTCAAAGGCCACCCATGGTCATCCCACATTCATAAGAGATGTAATACCAAACTCAAAATTTTAATTTATAAGCATATCTCAAAAATTTCCAAATTTATCATGTGACAATTTCAATAACCAATTAAGAAAAATACAAGAGATCACAACAACATCATTTTTTTACTCAACACAAAACACTATAGTTTGAAAATCAATAATAAATGAAGAATTTAAGAAGAAAATCCATCACTCTCCAAAAATTAGGGTTTTAAAGCAAGAAAATAGAGTTCATGGGTATTCAATTATAACTTTGTTCAAAACATGTAATCTTTGCAAAAAAAGACTAAGAGAGAATGATTTTATATCATATATATAACATTTAGAGGCAAAACATACATATATAAATATCCTAATCTCAATGAACAAGGGTGGAAGAAAATCTCTACCTTGAATCAAAATTCCAAGTGAGAATCCAAACTCTAGTGACCTCCTTCTTCCATTTTTTTCCTCCCTTAATCTTCCTCTAAGGTTCCAAGACGTGTGGGGTGAGAGTGGAGTGAAGGAAATGAGGAAAAATGAGATGAAATGGTGTTATAAGGTCAGCCAAATCCTGATTTTACTGTTCACAGGCTGATTTGATTTTTTTCTAAAATTACGATTTTGCCACTAAGAATCTCCAATGTGATCTATATGACTACCTTAAGGTTTTTCGACGTTCCGGATTTATTTTTAATGTTATTTTAACCTAAAAATATTTATTTTTATGATTTATTTCGAAACTAAAATAAATTTATACTCGAAACACTAAAATTACTATTTTATTCATCTGAACTACTATATGTGCTATGACTATCCCAAGTTTTTCGGACCTCCCAGGTTCAAGGATAATATTATTTTGACTATTTTTACTTTGTTACACTTATCAACCTTAAACACCTAAAAAATAAAATTAAATTAAATTTTACAATCAATTTGCCTCCCTAGTATTTATTCTTACGGTTTCAATATATATGGTTTATTCTTACGTCATTACATATATTATAATCACTAAACAAGTACATTACTATATTAATATAAACATGTGGGAGTTTACAGGCCTGGGCAAATAGAAGGTTGCATCCGCAAAGAATAAATGAGAGAAAATTGGCCCTCTTCTTCTTGCTAACATTCCTTTTAGACTTCCCCTAGCCTCACCTGCTCTTAAGAGTGGCGAAAGACCTTCTGAACACAACAAAACTAAATAAGGCGAGAGAGGACTTCCCTATCGTAAACCTCGTTGCGGCCTGAAAAAAACTTGTTTGTTCCCTATTGATTATAAGAGAGTAAGATACTTTCACCCAACGTTCATCGAAACCCATGCAACGTATTGTTGCTTCTAAAAAATTCCACTAAATTCTATCATAGACCTTACTCATATCAAGTTTGAGTGACATGTAGGCCTTACCTCCCATTTTCTTTTGCTTTAGGTAGTGATTGACCTCATAAACAATAAATACATTATCTGTAATCAACCATCCTAGTATGAAAGCACTTTGGAACTCTGAAATTATCTTGGGTAGAATTCTCCTTTAGTCTATTAGCAAGGACTTTCGCTATCAGTTTATACACTACGTTAAACAAACTAATAGGGCAAAAGTGTGTCATGTTCTCTGGGTTTGGTAGCTTGGGTATCAATACTATGTGTGTATAGTTGAGACTGCAACATGGATTATCTAAGTTTAGAAAATCCAAAACCACTCATGTGACATCATCACCCACCACATTCCAGAATTTATGGAAGAAAATTGGCCCCATACCGTCTGGGCCTAGGAATTTATTTGGGTGAAATTGGTTCAAAGTCACTGCTACTTCAGATGGCATAAATTCTGCTAACAAAGTATGATTTATGTCAGGTGAAACACTCGGATCAACATTGTTTGTAACTTGCTCCATCTGTTGAAAAGAAGGATGCGCCGACCTGAATAAATCTGTAGAATAATTAATTGCTAATCTTTCAATCTGTTCCTGCTCTGTCACCCATGTACCCTCCTCATTAAAAAATACCTGTAATCCAATTCCTTTGTTTCCTTGAACTTGCTTGAGCATGGAAAAAACTTGTGTTTCTATCACCCTCCTTCAACCACAATGATTTAGAACGCTACCTCCACATTGTCTCCTCTACCTCCAATAGGTTATTAATATGAGACTGGACCTCCCTTAATTCATTCCTTATTTTCTGTGATGACCCTTGCTTGTAAATTAGATATCCTTTCTCTGTTTGTCTGAATCTTAGCTGTTATATTACCAAATTTCTCATACTTCAACTTCAATAATCCCACTCTGCAACTTCTCAGATTTTTGAGGTAATGATGCTCAAGCGAACCCGAACCGAAACCATGCCAACTTTGACGAATTACTTCCAAGCAAGATGGGTCAATAAGCCACATTGGCTCAAAGCAAAAACATTTTTTCCTCCTCCATCCTACTCCCCCATCTTGTGAATCTGCTACACGAAATAGAATTTGACAATAATTCGAGTCCGTAGTGGGTAGATGTTTGACACTACTGTGTGGGAATAAAGAGGACCACAAAGGCGTCTCCCAAATTCTATCCAACTTGGCCTTAACTGAGTACGGATGGACACTCCCACTCCACCATGCAAAAGGACTACCCTTGAACCCTATATCCTATAATTGACACACATCAATAGCTTCACGAAACTCCCTCATTTGCCAAATTGAACAATCCTGCCCACCCCATTTCTCCTCAGAAGAAACCATCTCATTAAAGTCTTCCGCACAAATCCAAGGGAGAGTAGATCTCTGACTTATTAGCTTCAACAATCTCCAAGAATGCTTTCTAAAACTAACTTTAGGGTGACCATAGAAGCCCACAAAACGCCACTACTTTGAATTCATCAACAACTGCATCAATATGGAAATTTGAGAAACTTTTGACACTAATTCAGACTCCCCTTTTGCACAATAAGGCGAGCCCCCCACCTCTACCTCACACATCAACCGCCATCCCTTGCAACAAACCAATCCAAAACTTTATTTTATCTATAGCCTGGTCTCCATGAAGAAAACCAAACTAGGCTCTTTCGGCTTCACCAGATCAAGAAGCGCACAAACTGCACAAGGGTTCCCAACCCCTTGGCAGTTCTAGCAGACGTCTATCATAGCTCCTAGCGGGACTGATCAATAGTTGCCGCCGATGTTGATGAGTTGAGAAAAGTGGATTGTAATACTTGAACCGTCTTGCAAGAAACATTGTCATTTCCAAGAATTGTTAAACACCCTCAATCATCTCCCTGTATCTTGTCACCCACATTGACCTCTTGGATTTCCCAATTTGCATTTGGAATAGGAGATTTGGCCTTACGAGACCACTTTCCTTTCCCTTGTTAGCCAGCTTCAAATTCCTAACTGCCCCAATGTTGAGCTCAGGAGGCGAAGACCCCTATCCAAAAAAAGCAATATCTTTCGTTTGGATTAGGTCTTTTGGGTGTTCTATGATTGAGCCCTTGATTTCCACTAGCTCCAATATATCCATATGGACCGCAGTTAAGAAGTCTGAGGTTAGGCCCACCCTATATAAATCACCTATTTTAGAGGCTTGTTGAGTTTTTGTAAGGCCCAGAAACTCAAGCCTAGCTGGAATTACCCCTTCCCTCCTTTCCTTATTTAAGCTAATCACCAAATCTTAACTATGAATCTGTAATGGGATTACTCCCTCCGGGATTCCCTCCTTAGCAATAGGAATCCTTTGATTGTTATCTCTAATTTTTGGCTTATCAACACGCCAAGAATGCCCTTGTAGCTGCTCGTATTGAGGCCCCAAATCTGGGGTCGGAACAGTAACTACCGACATGATCTCCGATGAACCAGCTTCATTCTGGGGCCGCAAAATCAGCTTAGACTCGGTGACCATAGCGTCATGTCGAGAAATCCTTAACTCGAATTCGCTAATTTTGGGTCGATTTTGAGTCATGTTTTCGTGTTGTGTTAGAAATTGCCACACTTACAATAGAGTCACGGTAGATATAGACTCCTTGGGAGCAATAAGTTCAATCACATTCAATGTTGAAAGACATACAAACAGAGCACTGGTTAAGAATTGCAAGTATGTAATGACTAGCTTACATTCAACCAAAGCATATTATTCGAGAAGAAAACCAATGGGTGGATGGTTTGTCAACTTAAGAAATTACAAATGGTTGAATCCCGGTAAGATCAGGCACTTAATTAGTGCTAAACTAACCAGTATTAACTATTGTAAGAGCACCTAGGTAACTCTGATTTCCTTGTCCATTGTACCAACAAAAAGAAGGCCTTTGTTCATTTGTAATTCTCTTCAATGCAAACATCAAATAAAACTATAAACAAGCAGGCTCTACTAGTCCTGGCTTTTATAAGACAGCAAATAGCGTATCGCATAGTACATGTAATAGAATATCAATACCTTCGTGTTGATCATTATGAGGGCCAACACTGCCGACACAAGCAATAGGAACAAAGTCAAAAAGGTGGTCAAGAAGGTTGACAATTTCCCTTCAAGAATATACCACTGAGCATACGCTGTGGCAGAAAAACAAGTGGAGTAGATAATGGTGATGCAGGAAAGTATAGTTTTTGCTGGAATGGCAATGTGAAAATCCTTGGTGTCAAACCACGATAGCTGAATTAACATGAGAGTTGCTAAGGACAGAAACACGAAGAAGAGACCAAGGCCTATGTACACCAGGAAGAAATCCATTTCTTGCTTATAATTTTCACAGAACATGGGAATGCCAGTGTTTTGATTGAAATCTCCAGGGACAGTGAAAAATGCCACGAAATTGATTGTGCCGATGAGGATGGCGACGATGATTAAGTTGTCACTCACATGTTTGGCTGCTTTCTCTGCTTCTTCTCGGAGAACTGAGTGATTTTCTTCGAATAATTCTTCTGCTGCCTTTCCCTCAATGTTGTGAAGATGCCATAGGTGTGGATAAGAGTCATGCTTTACTCGCTGTAGGAAAAAGAAAAAGGATTAGGAAGCATCAACGAGGTTTAAGGTGTTTTAAGTATTGTGCTAAGAGTAAGGTTGAGAGTTGGCCTGCAACCAGTGGACCAGCGGGCCATGGGCAGTGGCAAACCCACATTGACAGTAGGGGGACCAAACTTCCCCCCACATCCACATGCTATAAAGTCTAAAATTGCCTTCAATACCTTAAACCAAAGCACATCCCAACTCAGCTGGTTCACCACTCCAACACTTCCCCGCTTTGCCCCAACATGAAAATTGGCATTCCATCGATCACCAGCATCTGTGAATCCAGAAGGAGAGCTTGTCGGATACCCCACGCATGTTGCAAGATGCAAGATGGTGTTCCCTTGGATATCAATATCTGCTAGCATCCTATCCTAATATGCACCAAAGTTCATCAAGTAGTCATACATAAACCTATGCTTCTGCTCCACTGTTATATGCAGTATGTTCTTTCCATTCTCATCAAAGGAACCTGCAGCCTCGGGATATTTTTGGAGGATCACCATTACCAGCTCGAGAAAGCCGAACTTTGTTGCCTGTATTAGCGGGTCAGGCACTGTTTTTGTCTTCCTTGGAGATATCCCAAATGAGCTGTCTTCAGGGTCTATACTTTCATAGTAAATGTACCGACTCCAATCTTCTTTGCCAATCAATCTCTTTGCCAGCACTACGGAAAATTCATGCTTTTGCTTGGGATCATCAATTTTTTTGAAATACCAGTAACCTATATCACAGGAGAGAAACTCTAAATAAAGTAGAAGCAGCAGCAGACAAAGAAAAATATCATAAATTGCATGTACCATTGAAAGTGATGAAGTGACTGATAGTCCTGGAAAATGCTATTCATACTTTCTTTTTGAATGGTGGCAATATAGTTTCATCCGGTAGTTGACTTCTCTTCTTTAGGATTTTTAGCTTGTTTAACCAGAAATCAAGTATGTGAATCTTTTTAATTCATTGAAAATTAAAGAAAAGCAGACGAAAAACAAGAATAAGAAGAGCTAGCACACCTAAGATTCTTCTGATGAAAGAAGACCTTTCTAGTTTGGAAATTCCAAGTCTATTATCATTTGGGTCCTCTACATTCCTGGCAGCTTGTGGCTCCAAAGCTGTCTTGACATACATTGTTGGAATACCTGCTCAGCCACAAAATAATGCAAAACTCAAAAGTCATTCTAGTTAAGTAGGCTATTACTTAACTGCTTGATAAAAAAAAATAACTTTTCTACAAGCTCAAGCAGATGAAGAAAGATGTGCTAGTATACATTTCAAAGACCTCAATCAATTATTGCCATTCTGAAGGCCCAGCGTGTCATAACCTCATAAGAAAGAAAGAAAACAAGATGTGGAAACCTTAGGACACCTATTCGGCTCTTTGTTGTTTGATTGTTTCTGGGACAAAACTTAAAGATTTTCCTTTTTAAGTTATATTCTAAAAAGGAAGTTGGAATAAGCGGCACAAAATAGATATATAAACAAAAAATTACGTTTAATACTAGGGTGGTGTAATGATGTAATACTTACAGTTGTAGATTACTGCTTCAACTACCTGCCAGGGGATGAAAGGTGTCCTGCTTAGATCATACAACACATATGCCGATCTGCTTCTAAACGATGATGGTTTTGAGGCCAACAAATTGAAAGGAGTAGTACCCTTCTCATCATGTTTTTGAGCAAGATCAGGGTATGAGTCCAATATGCTCACAACCAAACCTAGTTGACAAAATACAAAATCTTAAGTTGTTGAGATAGTCGGGTGGCTTTTCATTCATAACTTCACATTTCTTACATGCAAATTCTTTTGTGTTAGGCTATTACTCTAAATTATCACATTAGATGCTTTGTGTGACACATACCAATACTATGGAGGAGGTCCAAAATTAAGAACCTAGCTCTTAATATCGTTGTTATGCTCAGAGATATCTATATTACGTGGGCACTTCTCATTGCGATCTTATCTTTTCTTTTTTATGTTAATAAAACTAGGTAAAAAGATTAAACTACAATTTCCAAAACTCACGGCACGGGTAGGTTGTCACCGCAAATGCAATGCTGTACTTGTGGATTGTGTCAGGCAGGGTTCCCTAGCCATAGAGGCCTCTAAGGTCGAAAATTTTATAAATTTGAGTATTAAATGGATCCTGAATTTTTAGGCCCTCACTTTTAGAGCCCAATTCAATTTCTAATTTTATTAGGCCTAAAAGATTTCTCCACTTAGTTAAGTTCAATAAAGTCCTCGTAATATTATATTTTATATATGATTGCTTTAATTTTTTCCCTCAGAAAAGCTAGCCCCTCTCTCTCTCTTTGAATGCACGTTTGTACTACTAGCTCACTCCTAAAACGTAATGCGAATAATCTTTTGCACCAAATATTACATTGTGATAGTTAAACCCATTTACGTTGGGCCGCCCCTGGTGCCAGGTTAAGCTTCCTAATATATATGTTCCATCAAGGAAGATTGCAGGTGATCTTATTTATTACCACTTTGAAATGAATATTAAAAAACAAATGGAAGTGAAAACATACTGTAACGTTCTCCTTCAATCGCAGCATGAAGAACGGTGCAGCCATCGTACCTCCTTGCTCTGCAATCGCTATAACTTTCCAGAAGCTCGAAAACTTCCTTCTTACCATACGCAGCGGAAAGGTAAAGAGGCGTCTCGTTCAAATTATTCCTCTCGAAAGCTAAACTCGGCTTCTTCTTCACCATGATCTCCGCCACACCCTTATGTCCAAACCTCGCAGCTTCGTGCAGCGCAGTGTTGCCGTTGACATCCTTTCTCACGAGCATTTCGTCGAGCAGGAGGTCTGCCTGAAGTAGGCTTTCCATGGCGGCCACATTGCCATTGATGGCCAGAAGATGGAGGACCGTGTGGCCGAGTTTGTCGATCGGTACCGCGCCATTGTCTCTCAAGAAACTACGGTAGAATGAAAGTGAGTCTGGTTTATTTTCTGATGCAGATTCGTAAGCCACAGAACGGTGGCTGAACAGGTTGAAATTGGTTCCTGAGATTGCCATTTCGGCAAGTTTAAGGACGAATATATTGATGATGTTTTATGTATGGAAGGATGAGAAGCAATGCATCATTTATACATGTCTCTATAGTTAAATCTTATTTTACGCTTGTAGGAGATGTTTGGATTCTCAATTTGTACTTTCGCACATTAAAAACATTAATTTATATCCTCAATATTATGAATTGATATTAATGTGGATCTCGTCTAGACTGCCTTCAAGTTTTTGTTATAAATTGAAACACATAAATTGTAAATATTTTAGACATAGACTTATGTATAAATTTTCATCACGTTGGCGTCTCAAACGAGTTGCACATAATATGATTAGTTTCTATCGGATTAATAAAATCATATTATAAAATTATATTTTTAATACATAAAATAGTGTCAAATTGATGGCCGGAGAAGATCTACAGCGGTAGATATGCGCACTTGCACCTCAGGTGTCTAAATTTATAATGAAAAATTGAACGATAGTCTGAGTCAAATTCACATTGCTATCAATTCGTAGCATTGAGGGTGTAAATTAAAATTTTTAATGATTAAAACTATAAACTGAGAATCAAAACATATTTTAGAGTGCAAAGTGAGATTAGCTCTAATAAAATTAGAAATGTAAAGAGATTTCATTCAGCATTCAAGTAATACATGTTTTTATTTATGTAAATTGATGATTCTATGTAAAACTAAGAAAAAAATATATCAAAGGAGTATAAAATAAAAAATTAAATTATATTTAACTGTTGTATGATTTGAACTAATAATACTTTATCTTGCTACACCCACTTTAACTTTATTTTTGCGACAATGGATGGGGCTCGGGGCTCGCAATATAGAGTAAAAACAACATCATTTCTTTAATCTATTTAAATTTCAAATTGATTAATTTAGGAAAAAAATTTAAAATTGTGATATGTATGGTATATGAAAGTTATTATGACATCATGTTTTAATAAACCGTTAATTTTCAGGAAATTTCCTTGGGACATGTCATGGATAAAGTGTTGAAATTCATAAACTCTTATGGTATGTTTAGATCACGGTTTAAAAGGAGATAAATATATGGGGTACACATATCTCACATTTAATAAATAAAAAATACATCAAAACTCTCATTCAAATTTTATCATAATTTAATTTAAAAAATCTAACTTTAATTCATCTGCAGGGAGTGAATGAAACCCAAGTCAACCTTAACCCATATTGCAGTAAAAGAATGTGTGAGCTAAGAAGCCATAATAACTTCCTTGTTGGATTCTTGGCCAGAAGAGTACTCCTCCTAAAATTTAAACTCTTACAGTATGTTAGAAGTAATTCCCTCTGTGGTGCCTTCTTGACATGTCTGCTGATGAGTTGGAAGCCACACCACCCTTTGGCCTCGTAGATGTATCTCTTTGCTCTCTCATCTAACTTACTATCTATAATTTATTTGATACCATGAATTGTTCTATCCCGCTAATTACTATCCAATCCACACTTCATGTTTGTGTTATGACCAACGTTCGTCCGTCGTACACTAAGAAATCAATTAAGCCTACATACGAAATAATTAAGTGTTTAAAAGAGTCGCTACAGTGTCATTTAAAAATGAGGGAAAAATTACATTTGCCCTTCTTTGTCTCATTATTTAAATCCATAAGACTTTAGGCCTTAAAAAAAGTCCTATAAAAATTTAAACTCAATAAAAATTGAAACTTAAAAATTAATTATTAGAATTTGTAAGGACTAAAATTATGCGTATCAGTTATACTTGTGATTGTTAGTTTTCTGTTGTAGCATAAATGAGTTAACAAAAATGACTTTTTTGAATTGTTTGAGGGTAAAAATAGTAATCAAAAGTTTTTTACTTATAGTGACATTTAGAAGTAACTAATAATTGGTGCACACATGCATTGCACATGAATAATTTTGGGTTATGCTTAAGTTAATATTAGCCACTCTGTGAATAATGCAAAACATGATGTCTTTCATAGAGATAAAAGTAGACAAAACTCAAGACCATTCCATAAGAAGCTAGCGTACATTTTCTTCTGATGATGGTATTGATTAACAGAAATATGTCGCAAATTAAATAACACAATTGAAAAATACATTGTTATTTGAGAAAAAGAGTAAAACAGGCCCAATGCTTTGAGGAAAGTTCATTTCGCGCAAATACGATAGTCACGTTGACTACTTGATGATATGAAGAGATATGATAGATGGATCTATAACTTGTGTAGAGCCAACAGATTCTATTTGAGATAATCTTGGCAAAGCTAGCTCTCTCTTATGTCTTCTTCAATAATCTTCCACTATTCCCCTTGCATCTGGTAGTCTCTCCGTCTCCCTAACAATTCTACAGTCCTTTCAAGCTTACCATCACAACATTCTTATATTTAACGACGTCTTGGACCTGAGAACATGACCTTTGCATTTTAGTGTCACTGAGTCATTTTCTTGACTCCATCATTTCAGTGACTGGTAGTTTTTTCTTGGTTCCGGTCTCAAGCTTCCAGTTGGAGTCAGGGTAACTCTGGCAATTGTGTAACAATAACCATGCCGCCGTTCATAATGGGAATGGAAAGGGCGGTGTTTGGCACATCCATGTGCTGCTTCTTTTGGATCTTGATTTGGCCTGCTTGTGTCCAGCTTACACTCATTGAGCTTTTCTCAATTGCAATTTCTAGCCGTCGCGAAAGATGAAGAAATCCTTATACCGTAAATTGACATTATCTGTTCATTTCTTGTACCGCCATTTTGTTGTTTGCCTAATAATTACACTCCAAAAATCAAAATATTTTAATTCCAAACAAACAATTACAAAACAAAACCTGGATGAACAATATAATATCAATCTAAACAATAGGATTAAGTGACCGTGCAATCATGAATATTTTTTGCTTACTAAGAATCCTTGGGCAGTGTTGGCCTTCTTGGTAGTGAGAAGATTCAGGATTCGTAAAGCAAAAAATTCATTGATGGAACCTGCATTATTATTTTATAACACAAAAAAAAAAAAAAAAAAAAAAAAGAAGGAATAAATTCTACATATAAAAATAAGTACATTGGATGAACTTTGATCACCAATGGAGAGTGGGAAATTTTTTCGTAAGTAACAGCCTTGAACTAAAATCACAAGAAAACGCAAATAATAAAAAAGCGATTGATAAACATGTCAAACATATAATCAAACCAGAGCAGTAGTATAAATTAATTAGGTTAAAGCAGTGCAGTAATTCATAGCCTACCATAGATGGAAACAAAATGTTATCGTGATAATCTGTAATAGCCCCGAGAGTTCAAGCATTCCACCACTAACTCAGGATGAAATCAACACTAACTTGCTCTCGCTCCATATCATCCAATAATCCCACACACATTAGGCTACCAGAAGGCATGAAATCAAGAAGTACACTATCCCGCATATATCTTTGTGAAAGTCCCACTACATTTCTCATAACGATGACATAAAAAAAATAGAAGCTTCATACATGAACCAATTTTCTGGTTATTGAGTATGGAATAAATCAATTATAAAAGCATGCATACTCTCCCATGGAAATCAAGGCCCAACCGCCTTTATCATTGGCCCAACAAAATCTATTATCTTTATATTCTGGAATTAATCAAACTCAAAAAAACCAAAAATTATTTCATGGGTGCTGAGAACACCAAATAAAAAAACACTCTCCAGAAAATATATAGAGTTGAAAATCGTACATTCTCTTCCATAGCAATTTAATGGCTTTAACAGTTCTTCAACAACCGTTTGTTTCACGACTTGAAAATATTGAGATTTTCACAGTAAGTTAGTGAAAAAGACTGATTATCATTAAATTTGAATGATAAGTTTGACACAAAGGATTTACAAGAGAATTGGGTGCAACTGAAAGGGTCCTAACATGCAATAGATTTGAAGTATTATCAAGTAAAGGAAGAATCAATAGGTAAAAGAAATCCGATTCATCGTCTTTTGGGGTACAATAGACAAATGGTGAAGGAGAGAAGGGATGGTCTTTCATAAATACAATGCATTAGACTGTAATTAGAAATTTGCTTGGAGAATTTGTAAGGTCTAAAAAGGATAAAAAAATTGCATTAATATTACTAATCAGTGGTTAAGGAGTGAATTTGTACATACTTAACATCCAAACAGTCATAAATTTATGTAGTAAATGTATCCCTCAATAATTGATTAGAAGATGGACGGGCAATGAGTTAAATATGATATTATGTACTTGATTAGGGTAATTAATCTAATGGGTTTAGTAGTTTTTTAGGAGGAGTGGTAGTAGTGTGTGTGTGTGTGTGTATATATATATATATATATATAGATATAAATTTATTTAAGAAGAAAATAGAAACTCAAAAGCCAAAAATGAATTTATTCCTTCAATAATTATATGTAAATTCTTGAATAGGGATAAAGTAGATATTATAAAATTATGCAAGGCTAAAATAGGAAAAAATAAACGTTTTTCTTGTCAAGCCACTTTTAGAAGTAGTATAGATAAATAGAAAAGAGATCGATTAATTTAAGAAAGANTAAATAGAAAAGAGATCGATTAATTTAAGAAAGAAAAAAAATGTGATACACATAAGGATATAATAATTGTTTATGACATATTTTGTTACAAATTGTATCAATCATTACTTGTTAATTTTTACGGAATTTATAATATAAAATAGGACAGACTTCAATAAGTTTATTCGACGGTCTCAAATAAACTCATCTTATGGTCGCTAACATCTCTCTCAAAATTATTTATATTGCACTGTACTTTCAAGTACAGGTTACCCCTAATTTCTAATAATTTAAGTTTAGTCCAAAACACTTAAGGATACATATCTATTTATATTTTGTAATGAGAGATATTGAATTACTGAGACAAATATAAAGGTGATAATTTATAATTTGTTTAAAACAAAGAGGTGAAATGAATGACTAGGAGTGTTAATCAAGTTGAATTTTGCGAATTTGAGCCTGAGTCTGTCTAACTCGTTTTTTCTAAACTAGTCTAAAATATTGTTCAAGCTCGACTTGTTTAGAAAATGAGACGAGCATGAGTAATTCGATTATTTTACATATAAACGAGTCGAACCTGTTAGGAAAACGAGCATAAAAAATTGTTCAAACTCAGCTCGTTCAGAACACAAGTTGAGCTCAAGCTGAGTCCTATCAAAACCAACTAAGCTTGAGTAATTCGTTTCAATTAACACTCCTAAAAATGACTATACATCATTCTCCTTTCCTTGGTGAGAAGAAAAGCATAAATCCCATCAAGATTAATGAAAAACAAAGGAAAAGTTTGAGTGCCGAAGGAAAAACAAAAAATATATAGGAAATTGATTCTTCTAGCGATACATTATGTAGAAAGAGTTGGAAACCATATATACTTTCATGGCCGACATTTGGTATTTTATTTATGGTAAGTGCCAGGAACAGAGAATCCCCTATCCATATTGCAAGAAAATAATTTAATGAATTATAAATATCATATTGTCGTCCTAAAAAAATATTTTATTTTTGAGTTTTTGACCAAAATAGTAATACCCCTAAAATTGTTAATCTAATAGTATTGCAGAAGACCGTTCAAAAAAAAAAACAGTATTGTAGAAGACTGCTAAAAAAAAAAAAAACCAATATTGTAGAAGTAATTCTCTCGGCGATGCATTGTTTTCATGTTTATTGGTGAATTTGAAAGCACACCACACTTTGGCTTTGTAGTTTTGCCCTAGATGACATAGAGCGGGAGCTAAAGTGAGAGCGAGAACAGGGGTCACGTACAAGCCAGAGCTCCAAATCCTCCCCTCCCAAAAAAAAAAAGAAAAGGGAAAAAATTGATATCGTATGTGATGTTCGAAAACACTCTCCTGATTTAGTATGAACAAATTAACTTACTCATCTCAGAACCTCTCGGTTCCCCATGAGCCTCCTTATTCTATCCGGAATAAAAGAGATATTATTCTGCATTGCTAAGATAGGGAACTCTTCAACTAATAGCTGGTCCAACCCTTAGACTTTTTAGTTAATCCCTTTGGAGACCAAGAAAATAGGATCATTGAGGCCAAAGCTTTGGGTAAAGAAGTACGTTTTGGGTCTTTGATAAAGAACACTTGCTGTTCGTAGAAAGGTCACGCTTAGGCCGAAGTACTATAGCTGGTGAGCAACCCGATTTCTATCACATTTATATTACTGTTTACCATCCAGATCTTTTGAAACTATCATAACCTCCATTTCTATATATTCCCAACATAACTCACGAGTAAGATGGTCATTTTGACATGATGCGTAATAGGACATAAACATGATATAGAATTATCCAATTAAGATTGATTATGTTAACATGAATAATTAAAGGGTTTCATAGTGATAAATACAAATAATATTATTTTGACACAAGACTCGTTTATTTAGTATTGTATGAAGAAAATGTAATATGTTTTTTTAATTTTTTTTTTTCATTTCTTGAGCTTAAATGGTATTTACTTTGAATTAGAAGATTATTTTTTTGATTGTGCTAGCATATGAATTTTTAGTTTATGGAAAACCAATAGTAATTAGTTTGGTTGAGATAGAAGAAGTTCTGAGGATGAAGTTGGTGCAACAGTAAAGTTATTCATTGTGACTTCGAGGTCACAATTCGAGCTGTGGAAACAACTTCTCTACTTGCAAAGGTAAGACTACATAAATCTAATCCTCCCTAGACCTCACAATAATGGGAGGCTTGTGCATTGGGGACGCCCTTTAGATAGAAAAAGTTCTAGCATTGATTTTTTTGGTTTACAGGCTTTGCAGATTAACTCAAACAAGACATAATAAATAGATTAGGTTAGTATCTATACATCCAACTCAATTAATCAAGTGAGTAAAATTAAGATCCATTAGTACTCAACACAAATACAAAATAACACAATCCAAAAAATCACAAAATTCGATTTTAAGCCCTAATGAAAAGAAAGCCATGTATTAATTGAAGTCAACTTTCCAAACATATTACATTCAGAAACTTTCCAAACACATTTGCCCACGTGACATCTAACGGATTGAGATCGTCTTTATTATTTTTTCACACAATTTTATTTAATAGTAGATCATCCAATATATATTCAAGTGGGATCCATTATTTATTTGGACCTCTCACCCATACACGGTGAGTGATCTAATGTTGAATGAAAGATTAATCGCAAATTATACTCAGAAAGATCGTTTGAATCTCAAATTGTACCATCAAAGATAAAAAAATTTCAATTTGTACCCTAAAAGATGTAAATTTGTATCAATGCGCACATGAAACTAACAATCATCAGTTTTGCAGTCTAAAACTAAATAGATAAATTACATCTAGACTCTCTCATGTTTGTCACTTAATTACCTAGTCCCCTCATATTTGAAGTATTACATCTATATCCCCTAAGAATTCAAATATGACTAAAAATGTTCCCCCAATTAGCATCCAAATAATTATGTTCAATTCATGTATTGCATTGGATATAAAGAACATTATATAAATATCTGCATTATATTAGACATTCAAATGGTAAACTTAATTTTGAACTTTAGAGTATAACGAACCCACAAAATTATGTGTTAATACGTGCACAAACATTAGAAGGTGTAGGAATTATATTCTAAATGTGAGGGAGTCCAAATGATTAAGTGACAAACTTGCAGGGGTTTAAGTATAACTTACACAACTAGTTTTTAAGGGCAAACTGACGATTATTAGTTTCAAGTACACATTTATACAAATTTATATTTTTGAGGATACAAATTAAAATTCAAGAAATCTTTCTAGGTGTAATTTGCGATTAACCCTTGAGTGAAATTGTGTCAAAAAAATAATGGAGATGATTTAGATCCATAATTAACATGTAACATCTAAAATAACACAATGGGAATTGTTTTTCAAAACAACGTTTAGTTGGTAATTGAACAAAAAACTAAAGTTAATTCGGCAAAGGCACTGTTTCTTATGTAAATTTGTAATATATATTCTAACAAAACTCTTAATTCATTTGTTGTAATTCTCTTGAGTACAAGATTATTTTATACAATACAAATCTCAATAATCAAATTCTATATGTCCGGACTTTTATAAGCAAACAAATGGAAAAATGCATGGTACATGTAATCGAGAATTGAGACCGTGGTGTCTACCATTAGGAGGGTCAACACATACCACCCGAAGAACAAGCCCAAAATCATAAGGGTGGCTAAGAAGGTTTCTGGCTGGCCCTCAAGGATATAGCCTTGGGTATATGCGATGCCGGACAGGCCGGTGGAGTACATAACGGTGACCAAGGATATTATGAATTTTGTTGGAACTGCAATGAAAAAATCATTGGTGTCGAACCGCGATACTAGGATTAGCAGGAGGGTTGACAAGGAGAACAAGGCGAATAACTCAGACAACCCTACGTAAACCATGAACAACTGCATTTCCTGCCGATAACCAGAGAGGAGCATGGGGTCTCCGGTATTCTGATTGAAGCCACCGGGGAGGGTGAAAAGTGCCGAGAAGTTAAGTGTTGCGATGAGGATGGTGACGATTATGAAGTTACCACTCAAATCCTTTGCTGCTTTCTGTGCTTCTTCTCGAAGAGATGTGTGATTTTCTTCGAATAGTTCCTGTGCTGTCATTCCATCAATGTTTCGAACATGCCTCAAGTGTGGATTAGTGTCATGCTTTACTTTCTGTGGAAAAAAGGATTAGGGAGGCCTCAAATTAGTTATTAATGCAAAATGCTATTTGTGCAGGTCTAATTTATTATAGTTGTTAGATGAAAAATCAATACCATTAAATATTGGGCTTCACAACTGACATATAACACAGATATTTTGAGAATTACTTTAGTACTAACGTACCTTGAACCAAAGCACATCCCAACTCATCTGGTTTATCAATGGGATACTTCCCTGCTTCTTTCTGACATGATCATTGGCAACGTCAATGATTCTAGGATGAGAAGTAGCAGGATTTTGGACAGACGATGCAAGGTGCAAGATGGTGTTCCCTCGGTTATCAATATCGGCCAGCATCCTATCTTTATAAGCTAAAGAACTCATCAAGTAATCATAAAGAAATCTATGTTTCTGCTCCACCGTTATATGCAATATATTCCTTCCATTCTTGTCGAAGGAGTCTGCAGCCTGGGGATATTTTTGGAGGATCGCCATTACCAACTCAAGAATGCCTAACCTTGTTGCCTGTATGAGCGGGTCGGGTACCTTATTCTTCTTCGTTGAAGAAATCCCAAATGAGCTTACTTCG
This sequence comes from Ilex paraguariensis, assembly GCA_963454935.2. Taxonomy (NCBI): domain Eukaryota; kingdom Viridiplantae; phylum Streptophyta; class Magnoliopsida; order Aquifoliales; family Aquifoliaceae; genus Ilex; species Ilex paraguariensis. Next base: position 34,096 of record CAUOFW020005247.1, read on the forward strand.
GTCTCTATACTTTCGTACTTAATGTAATGACTCCAATCTTTTTTGTCTATCAATTTATGTGCCAGCTTTAGCACAACTTCATGCTTTTGCTTTGCATCATAAATTTTTTCAAAAAACCAGTAACCTGATAGAAGATGGACAATTGCAGTAGTAGAGTTATAGAAGGAGAAACACAAATGGTGTTGAGAGTTAATTTGGAGACTTAATACATTATAACCATTAGATTGATAGTGTTGAGACTCACTAATACTATTGACAATTTAATGACCATAATCATTAAGTCCTCGAATTATGTTCCAACAACATTGCTCAAGAAGAAAACTAATGTAAATACTCTAGGGAGAGTGACAATCTTTAAAAATCTTTAAATTTTGACTCTTCCCCAAAAGATTAAAAGTCTCATATTGGACTTGAGTTTCTTAAACACTAAAAAAAATGTCCCAATTTGTAAATAGTGTCTCATTTTCTTATGTTGAAATATCACGTGTCATACATTTGATTTTACATAATTAACTATTTGTGAGGCAAAGTTGCACTTTTAATATATTAAGAAATGAGAAAAGAAAATACCACCGGTGGCACCTTACTTCGCTTTTGAGAAATTAAAGAGTTAATGCGAGATATTTTATCTTTGAGAAAATACAATAAAAATTCTAAAATCCTTGGGAGCAAAACATTTGAGATACTATAGTTGAAAAGGAGAGGGTGAATAGCGTTCTCTATGCGTTTTATCATAAAAGACACCAACATTTGACTTCTATTCTTTAAGAGATTCAGATTCTTTAAACAACAATCAATAATGTAAAATTTTCAATTGATAATAAAGACAACAAGAAGAAAAATAAGAATAAGAAGAGTACCACACCTATGATAACTCTGATGAAAAATGGCATTTCTACCATTGAGATACCAACTTTGTTATCAGCTAGTGGATCCTCAACATTACCAGCCACTTGTGACTCCGAAACTCTCTCGTCAATCCTTGTTTTTATAACTGCTCAACCACACATGAAGGAATTCACTAAATTTTCCTTCACTGCAAAACTTAAGAATTTCTAATCAAGTAGACCATTGTATAAATGTTATATAACAAGTAGGTTTCTCTATCTACCAACTCAAATAGATAAACAAAGAACTAGTACTTTATTTCAACAAACTTAGCAAAATTAGAATTCATTCCGTAATTTTTTAAGTGCTTTTGCTTAAAAATAATTTTCATCAAGCAAACAAATACAAGTTTGACTAGTATTTTGTAAAAGTGATTTATGAATCTTAGAAGACAAAAAAATTACCCGAAAAAAAATCTTTAAAAAGAAAAAAAAATACAATAATAATATTTAGGAGAAATGTTATCAAATGGTACCTTAATTTCCGTTTTGTTTGACAAAAATTAAAAATCAAAATCAAAATTCTATTGTGGAAAAAAAAAATAAGACTCTATTTATCAATTGAGTACAAACCTAATTTTTTGCATTGTGTGCACAGGGTGACTGCCCCTCATAATCAGTTAGCATAATGACTATTTATGTAAACTAATATGCGTATTGAAGAGTAAAACAACCAGTAATATGAAACAGTATGACAAACCTCTTATTTATCTCGAGTTCCTATGGTAAAATGAAGGAATCAATTTTTATTTTGAATATCTCATGTGTGAAAACTTCATATAAAATGTCATATCTGTATCTAGTGTACAAATATCCCGCATATAGTGAGTTTGAAAGAGCTAAATGGTAGTTTTACCCTCATTTTTTGTTGGTTAATTCCTAGACTTGATGTAACTTTGTATGAAAAAGTTATTAACTTCATAAGAAAAAAAAAACCAAAATTTAAAACCTTAAGTCTTATGCCAATTTAGTTCTTTGTTATTTGATTTGTTTACGAGAAAAAATCTATCAATTTATATTTTTAGTTATATCCTCAAAACACAAAATGGAATGGGAATAAGCTGGTATAAATATATAAAGCAAAAATTTATCTTCAATTCTACTACAATATATTGGCATAATGCTTACACTTGTAGACCACAGCTTGAAACATCTGCAATGGAACGAAGGGTGCCCTGCTCAGATCATTCAACACATATGATGACTTGCTTCTGAAAGAATTTGGCATTGTGGCCAACAAATTCAAAGCAGTCATACCGTTTTCATCATGTTTGTTAGCAAGATCGGGGTACGATTCCAAGATGTGAATAGCCAAACCTAGTTGACATAAGTTGCAAAAATTTTAAGTTGGGATGATAGTTGGTTGGCTTTTCACATGTAAAAGAAGAGAATAGAAAGCGAATATTAATTATTTATTTTTTTGGTGTAATGTATTCTATACACGAGGATGTTCATATGTGGGATAAATATATATACATTCACATCAAAATAGAAATCAACTTGAATTAGAAAACTTAATCACGAAATCGGGTCGACAAATGTGCCTTGATAAAGATGTCAACAATCTAGTTTGATGAAGAAACAGAGACAAGATGAACTATGTCTTGCACCACTTGTTGTGGCACAAAATGACAATGAGATTCAATACGCTTAGTGCGATTATGGAAAACATCATTGTAAGTAATCTATATCTCACTCTGATTGTCACAATAAAGAAAAGTAGCACTAGAATGAGAGACACTTAAATCTTCTAAGAGCCAACGAAGCCAAATAAACTCCTAGGTAGTGTCAACAAGAGAACGGTACTCTACCTCTATAGTGGATCAAGAGATAATAGACTATTTCTTGCTGGACTAAGAGATGAGAGAGTCGCCCAGAAAAAAATAGTAAGCAGTGATAGAATGACGATCGGTAGAATCTACTACTCAGTTAGCATCAGAATAGACACGTAGCTCAAGAGGTAAGTGAGAAGAGTAATGAAGACCATGAGATATAGTACCCTTAATATATCATAAAATACGAAGAACAATAGCGTAAGGAGTAGAGCGAGGGGCAGTCAAAAATTGGTTGACAAGAGAATAACATAAACTATATCCGGGCGAATAACAGTAAGATACACAAGACTGCCTATCCATTGGCGACAAAGAGTGTCATCAGGGAAAGGTATGCCAACTAAATGAGTAAGTCGAACATTTTTCTCTAATGGGGTACGTACAATCTTGCAATTAGTAAGTCTATGAGTAACAAGATCAAAGGCATACTTTGGCCTAAGAGAGAGATAATACCGATTGGAGTCAGACGAGATTTCAAGGCCCAAGAAATAATAGAGAGAACCAAGATCCTTCATCTCAAAGAGTGTGTTGAGAAAATATTTGAGATAAAAAATTCTAGAAACATCATCCTAGTGATAATCATATTATCCACATAGATAAGAAGTAGAGTAGTGTCATGCTTAGTCTTACGAACAAAAAGAGCCGAGACATAAGGACTAGAAGAGAAACAAGAAGTTCCAATAGTAGCACTAAAGTTCACAAATCAGCCTCTAGGGGCTTACTTAAGACAACAGAGAGTACGACGGAGTCGACAAACCTAATATGGTGAATGAGGATACCTAAGAGGAGGCTACAAGACTTCCTTAGTAAGTTCATCATTGAGAAATGCATTTTTGACATCCATCTAATATAATTTCCACTAGCAAGGGGCGGCAACAGCTAGTAGGCTTTGAATTAAAGTGAGATGAGCAACGAGAGCAAAAGTCTCCTTATAATCAATACCATACTTTTATGAAAAACCCTTTCGCCACTAGATGAGCCTTGTAACGCTAAATAGGACCATTAGAGCAATTCTTGATCTTATAAACCCATTTACAACCAATAGTTATTTTGCTAGGAGGAAGAGCAACCAAATCCCAAGTATGTGTGTCAGCTAGTGCATGTAACTCTTCTATCATTTCTTGTTGTCAATGAGGGTCAAAGTATAAGAGTGAAGCTCATGGTAAGAGAGAATAGTGGAGAAACAATGATAATCATGTAAATGAACATAAATGTTCTTTACCTGAGTGGAATGATGTTGTTGATGAGAAGGAGAATGAATATTAACAATAAATGGTGTAGAGGTTTAGGAGTTGAGACTGTCAGAATGAAGTGGGGGCAGGAACAAGATCAGCAGGCAGGACAAAAGTCTCTTGATGGTCCATAGATGGGAGCCTAGATGAGTCTGGATGTGGGTCATCAAGATATAGATCCATAAATGGATCAGTAAAGAGATGAGAAGTAAGGGCAGACGAAAGCTAAAACTGAGACAAGGAGAAGAACATCTTGTATTTGTAGAAAACTACATGTCGAGAAACATGAAGATGCTTGGAATATGGATCCCAACAACGATAACCATTATGTTCAATCCTATAACCCAAGAAACAACAAAGATTTTCCCAAGGTTCCAACTTGGTACGCTCATGAGGTTGGAGTAAGACAAAACATACACAACCAAAGACTCAAAGAGAGTGGTAATCAGGGGAAATGTTATACAATCACTCATGCGGAGATTGATTCTCAATAATAGGAGAGGGAATATGATTGATGGTATAAACGGTAGTAATAACAATTTCACTCCAAAGACGCTCAGGACATGAAGAAGAGATGAGAAGAGCACAAACAGTATCAAGAATATGATAATGTTTGTGCTTAGCATGTCCATTTTGTTGAGATGTACTAGGACAAGAACGACGAGAAATAGTGTCATGTTGATTGAGAAAGTTAAGAAATGTGGTGTCTCTATATTCCATGGCATTATTAGATCTAAGGACTTTAATGAATCATGATTTTGATAAAATTATAATAAATTTGTGGCAACTGAGATTGAGTTTGCAAAATATAAATCCAAGTGAATCGAGAATAGTCATCAATAAAAATGACAAAGTACTTTCACCCTCTTATAGTAACAGTAGGAGAAGGTCTCCAAATATCATAATGAATCAAATCAAAAGGGGGCAGAAGACAAAGAGTTACTGTTATTGAAAGGTAACGATAAATGCTTTGCAAATTTACAAGACAAGCAATCAAGTTGTTCACTGTGAACCACTAGAATGTGAACAACTAGAAATTAAATATTGTAGACGACTTGAAGAAACATGACTTAGACAGGAATGCCAAAGATTGAAATGAGAGTTTGTCGGAGCAGAAGCAAAAACACTAGAGAGGACTAAGGAAAATAGTCGTTTTGTAAGACGAAGATGAATAAGCTCAAACAAATATCCATGTTTATGGTCCGTCCTAAGGGTCTATCTTGTCCGTGGATCTTGGACAATACAACCAATAGAAGAAAATAAAACAGCGAGTCCAAGGTCATAAAGTTGACCCACAGATATGAGATTAAGAGTAAGATTAGGTATGTGATATGTATGAGAAAGTGACACATGGGATATAAAAACATATCCAACGTGATTGACATGCATATGTGAGTCATTTGCAATGTGAATGGGTGGGACAGAACCAACAGATTGTGTAGAGGGAAACAATGATTCATTAGGGGTTATGTGGTTACAACATGCAGAGTCAAAAAACTAAGATTATTTACTTGAAGTGGAAGAAAAAGCAGTAGAAAAAGGATTAATTGATACAAAAAGAACCTGTTTGAGGATAGCCATAAGATCACTGGCACTGAAGGTCGAGAAAGGAGACTTTGGAGGATACGAGTCATTGACAATAGAAGTAATAGTGATAGAAACAGACATAGACTTGTCGTTGGATTGATTACTAGAACTATACTGCTAGTTGGTCAGAAGTTACAAACTCGGGTAAGACAATTGAGTAGCGCGTGACCGGTCTTGTGACAATATGACTAGTGAGATTGGGGCATATCTGATAGTGCCATAGTGGATTCTGGATGATCAGTGAATGATTGGAAGGTCGCTGGAAGACATCAAGGAATGGTCGAAATGAGACAGAATGATAACTAGAAGGTCATCGAAAGATGGTCGGGTGGTGATCGGAGTATCGTTAGAGAATGACTGGAGGTGATTAGAACGTCGCAAGATGAGGACCAGGAGGCGATTGGAACATCGGTAGAGGTGATCAAAATGTCGCCAGATGATGGCCAGAAAGTCAGTGGGGATGGCCAGGCGGCAGATCAAAAGGTCACCAGAGGATGACCAGGGGCAGATCGAAAGGTCGTTGAAGGATGGTTGGGAGGCGATCAGAATGTCGACAAAAGATGACTAGAAGAAGAGCCCAAGAGTTTTGATGTGGAGGATCCTTCGCAGGGCAACCACATATCACACTATACTTGACTAAAAAGATTCACGAGCCTAAACTCTGATTGCATGTAAACGAAGATAATACAAAACGAATAATAATTGTTTAGTACTTTGGTATAATTTATTCTATACATGAGGAGGTTTACCAATATTACAAAAGAGTAGTGAAATTTTCTAATATAACCGATGTGGGACAAACATATATAAATTAACATCACATATGACTTCACATTTCTTACATACAAGTCTTTGTTTGGTAATACTTTCTACTGTAATATTTAAGTAACAAAGTAAATTTGTCAAAAAATTAAAAGAATTTATAATTATTGCTTTGCAAAAGTAATCTAGATTTATTTTAGTATACTAGCAATGCACAATGTGCGTTACATGTAAATCATTTTTGCATACAAAAATTAATAAAACATATTAGATATATGTGTATCTGAATTAAATATTATCTTAAATTTATCAAACTTAATTTTTCATTAATCATTCTATTATACAATAATGAAAGCTTTGTATGTTTCCAAAATTCTTTGTCCTATCTATAAAAAAAATAGTTAAAGTTCTACGTTTTTAGAATTTTGTGATTGAGATTGATTTTTTAATGATGTTTGAGAAATTAAATTTGATAACATTTAATATACTATTCTATAATATATATTATCAAACATACTAACATTTAAAAAAAAATTAAGTTTTACTGAAAAATACACTACAATATCTATTTTTATATAAAATCTTAGTACAACTGAGAAAATTTATTGTGATAGAAAAATTATACTGATGTAACATAAATTGATTTTTAAAAAGTATATATACAATTATTTTTTTTAGAAATGAAAGGGTTAAATTTTTCTATAAAAAATAAAATATACATATGTAGATATAACACTGTTATTACATGAGAAGCCTAATGTGTCACACATCACTACTTTATTACTCTTAATTATCACATGAGAAGTCTAGTGTGTGACACGTCATTACTTTATTACTCGTCCAAAATAACCTAGCAATGAATTTTGTCATAATATCCGCACTTCTAATTTTCATTTTACCTCTTCCGTATTGTGGAAATAAGACTCAATATTTTGTCCTGTGAGGTATGGGCTGACCCAATAGATCAATTGCCCAGCCTAGAACCCAACGTGAAGGTTTTCAAGTTATTGGCCCAATTTGATTGCCTGACCTTTTTAAGCCCCATTGGGACCATCTGCACTGAAATTCAAACCCTTATTTAAATTTGAGTAAAAACAATTGAAAATTATGGCTGAATCCTCTTTAAGAGACTTATAATAAATTTAGTCCATCAAGAAAATTTATTTAGAAATAAGTCTATTTTTAATCTTACAAATGAGTAGTTAAGTCTATTATTTTTTTAAAACTAAAAAATATCTTTCCTTAAAAGCAATTTTAAATTAGTATCTTAACTTGAAAATTATTATTCCTTAATTCACTCTCAATGAAGATATGTCAATAATGTCTTTTACATAAATTTGGAATTCAAATTCAAATAACAACGGATACTCTCTCTCTCTCTCTCTCTCTCTCTCTCTATATATATATATATATATATGTAAAGTTTTTTACAATGTTATTGTTTTTGTGAGTATATTACTATTTTTGTGAGCATGTTACTGTTTTTGTTGGATATGTTACTGTTTTTTTTAAGCATATTACTACTGTTATTTTCTCAAATATTAATACTCAATATTATCATTGTTTTTTTTTAATATTATTATTTTTTTGTGTTTAAATAATATTATTTTTTGTATTTAAATGTTACTATTTTTTTAATATTACTGTATGTATGTGTGTGTGTGTGTATATATATATATATAAGAGAGAGAGAAATAAATAAATAGTCATATTTTATATATGGATATAGATAGATACGAGAGAGAGGAAAAAAAAATTAATATTAGTCAAACTCTTAAAATTTAGGAGCTGCTAGTTTTCAAATTTGTTTCAATTATACATACATACTAGAGATATTTTGGATAATGGAGATCAAAATTGACTTAATATCAAACAAATTTTCTTGATGAACTTATCTCAAAAGAAGTCCACAACTAGGGACCGACATTAAATTTTCCTATAAAAAAAGGTAAAAAACTTGATTTGGTATAGAACTCTCCAAATGGAGAAACTCAAATTTAAAGGAAAAGAAACTCAAATTTAAATGAGAATAAATTCAAATTTAAAAAAGGGTAAAATATAATCATTAGATCTTTAAAAGAGTGTAAAATCTCATAATTAAAAATTTGGGTATAGATTTGAGTCTCTCTTGATTTAATATGGGTATGACTCTAACATTGGATAAATTTTTTTGAAGTTTTTTTTATCTAAATTTAAATTTGAATTTAAAAAAATGTAAGGATTGGAAGAACAACAAATTTAAAAGTATGAGGACAAGTCAAGAGAGGGATACAAAATTATATAGAGTAATGTTATATACACCAAAATTTGTGTCAAATCACTTGCAAACGTTTGATCAGTGAATCATATCATTGACATTTGATTTGGTGCAAATTTTTGTGCAAAAATTTGGTATATAAACAATTACCCAATTATATATGGTAAACATCATAATTAGTCCTTATATTTTATCCCTTATTTTAAAATGATATTGGAACTTTAAACTTTTTAATTTAGTCTACTAATTATCGATTTCGTGTCAATTAAGTCTTTTCGTTATTTTATCCATTAGAACAATTGTACGGACGGTCATAGGACAAGCACTTGACTTGCCTTCGTCTATTCTAACAGATGGAATTGATGATTAGACTTAATTAATATGAAATTAATAGTTGGTGGGCTAAATTGAGATGGTTAAAAGTTTAAGAACTATTTTAAAGCAAAAGACAAAACTAATTATAATATTTACCCAATTACATAGGCTTCGGGTGGCCCTATTGTGAAGAAACAAAACTTAAAAAGGGAACCAAACCAACATAATATCCTGCAAAAGTAATACAAATGGAATTGATCAATGGTTGTCTTCGCCCCTAATGCAATGTTGTGCTTGTGGAGAGAGGGTAACTTAAGCTTTTTAATGGAGGAAATAAAAGAGATAATCCATCAAAATTTGTGGTTGATTTGACCAGCATTCGAATGAATATTAACTAATGAATGAAATTGAAAACTTACTGTAACGTTCTCCCTCAATGGCAGCATGAAGAATGGTGGAACCATCGTGCCTCCTTATCCTGCAATCGCTATTGTAGCTTTCCAGAAGTGTGAAAACTTCTCTCTTTCCAAACGCAGCAGAAAGGTAAAGAGGCGTCTCGTTCATATCATTCCGCTGGAAAACTAAATCTGGCTTCGTCGTGACCATGATCTCCGCCACAGCCTTCTGACCAGACCTCGCAGCTTCATGGAGCGCAGTGTTGCCGCTGGCATTCTTTATCAGGAGCATTTCGCCGAGGAGGTGGTCTGCCCGAAGTAGGTTTCCTAAGGCAGCCACATTCCCTTTGACGGCCAGAAGGTGGAGGACTGTGTCGCCGCGTTGGTCAATAGGTAGTGCGCCTTCATCTCTCCAGAAATTACTGAAGAATTCCAATGATTCTGCTGTGTCTTCTGAGGCAAATTTGTAGGCTTTGGAGTGGTGGAGTAAAGTGCTGAATTCTGTTGCCGAGCTCTCCATTTCGAGTGAGTTTAACGAGAAATATATTGATGGTTATATTGGGAAAGACGAGAAGCAATGCATCATATATATATATATATATA